>JAQIXS010000814.1:0-38236 GCA_034700785.1 Rossiulus vilnensis | reverse complement strand
AAACGTGCGCAAGGAGTGATCATTATGCACACGTCACAATTAACCTATTTTTGATAGACAACTACATGTATGTAATTATTGCGATATGCAGCTACATTATTTAATGTTTTATTATTATTGGCCAATTTGGAACTACATCCTTTCATAAATCTTTTGCAAAATAATTGATGATAAACGTATTCTGACTGCCCAGAATTTTTTCTTACAACAAAGCACAAGTGATTATTTTTACAGGAAAATGTAGCCAACTGGAAGGGGATGAATGTTATTAATATGAACAGAAACATGCATAAACACGTCTTTGCATATTTTTTTCAAAAGGTTTACTTCACAATTGTTGTAGCATTTTTATATTTAATTTTCTGGGTGAAAAATTTGAATAATCGCTATATATGGGGCTAAATGTATACATGTATATGTCATAACTGACCATGCATGAGCCATATACATGTATGGCTGCATACTTGGCGATATATAGAAAATATTCGATTTTCTAATAAAGACAATCACATTACTGCTTACTTTCCTTAGCAGATGTAATAATGCCAATGTAAATAATTTTAACTTGAATATTTTAGAAATTGTAATATGTGATATGCAATGGACATAGAGTGATATGTATGATATATTTGTAAATATGGTGATATACATGTATATGTTAATGTAAGCAAGTAAAATTGTATGGGCTTATATAAACGGTATACGAGCGTATCGGCATACAAGTATACATGTATGTATTCGAACGGACATACATATACATGTACATGTATATGGATATTTGTGGGCATTTCTGGTTTAACTATATATGAAATAAGTCGCAGCCTATATGGCTCAATGGCTCATACATGTACATGTATTTACTTTTTCCAAACGGGTGACGGATTACTTGCTTACAAGAGATTTCCTGTGATCAAGTAGTAGGATAAGCTGCCGAACCATTTTAAGTAATTTTTGAGTTCTGCATAACTTCAAGTGAACATTCAATTCTCGCTTGGGGCCTCCATTTACATCGTGCGAATGAAATTCAAATTGACATCGGCAAATAAATTCTAAAAAATTTTTTTTCGAAAGAGTTGACACGCAATCTTGTTTGGCGAAAGCAATTAAATTAAACCAAGGACGTATAAATGTCCATGTTAATTCTGAGAAATCAGGAAATGTTGGAGTACTCTGCATAATAATAATTAGCACTCCACCGTCCTGGTATTTATTTAGGATGTTTTTGTGCCGGATACGTGGACAAGCACATGCAAATTTATCTCACCATCAGCAAATGAAGTACAAATTAAAGCCTATTTAAAATAATGCGAGCTCGACATTGAAAATAAAAGAATGTCAAACCTTTATGTGCTCGCCATTTTCAAGGTTGCCACCAGATTTTGACGGCTTCGACGTTTGAATATTCGGCGATGTACGAGTAGGTTTTTATTTTATGTATTTTTTAATCTTAACTTATCAGGTAGGTGCTAAAACGTCCACAACTTAATCGTCCAGGAAAATCAAACGTATATGTAAAAAAACACTCCACGCGTGAGAAAGTAACACAAATTAAAAGAAATTAGCTACTTAAATGCGAAGAATACTTCCTCAATACAGCACACCTTATTGGTAGGTGAGCGCATCATAAAATCTAGTTATTAAACATTGACTGTGATGCAAAAACGAATGCACAAAGTCTACATTACATAGAATGTATGTATTTATGAGAAAAACTATCCTCATCGTAGATGAGTGTGCATAGGGAAACTACCACTTAGGTACAAACCCTTGAATACAATATTTAGACTCCAAAGTGATCGAGAATCACGATACTTGATGTTTCCTTGGACTCCTGGCCAGGTTTCAGTTTTAGTTAAAGATGAGGAACATTGCTAAAAGAGTAAACACTCAAATCATACAAATATTCCTATTGTCCAAGATATAAATAACGTTTTTAATGTATTCTGAATATCCACCCTTTTGGCACAATGTTATACTGGCACTGGTTGTGGTAATATTAAACCAACTGCAAAACGTTGTTTCCTTTTCCATCATTTTCAGGGTAGTTTTACAGAATGATTTCAAAACTTTTAGTTACGGAAACTACGACACATGAAAAGATCACAAACTAAGGATAATGGACCACCATAAAATATATTAACACCAAATATGAAATAAAACATGTATATCAAAAAACGCATAGGCGATTTTGTTTAGAAAACCTACATTACAAAGAAAGTAAAATGAGCTTACTTTTGTAATTAAAAAAGGTTTGTTTACAAATATTAGTAATTAATGGGACACTATATAGTTTTCTTGGGAAACGTGCCCAGAAATAATTGATTTTAATGTTGTTTTATTAGCGAAAGGAGCTTACGCAGCAAGGAATACATTCTGAAAGTAATGTTTTTTGTAAATGGATTTCAATGAACTTTCCCTACAAAAATGTATAGAATAGCGCTATATTATAGTTGTACAACTTGTATACATGTATACAGTACATGTATATTCAAGTATGTACGATTCATTGTGAAATTTTACAATTTTTCGTTATTGAAAGTTGGATTGGAAACAAGACAGAGCTTTTGATTAAGACAATCCATGTATCAGATAAGGACTTTTGGTGGACCGCTTGTCAACCCTTTGCGGAGTCTCTGGTGAGTGATGGCATCGGTGGAAGCCAAATGTAGGATTTGAGGTTAGGGGTGAAAGTTGAACATACTTTTTTTTAGGCTGCAAAATTGAACGCTTGCTATCACGCCATTTGAGTACCAAAATGTTTAAGGCTGCCTTCATCAGTGGTTCGCATGACAGATGAGAAACTAGTTTTTAATTAAAGCACATAGTGGCGATACAATAGCCCGAATTGCACGCTACTCTCACCAATTTCAGTGCCTTGTGGCGAGATGATTGGCCCATTGTTGAATTAAACAAATACAGATTGTGTCCCACCACGAACCACTGCACCTTGAGGCCAACATTGGTTCCATGTTTGATCTGTGCGGGGTCTTATTAGAGCCAACTGGATTTCTAGCTCGATTAATTAGCATCGCAGTTGATTCTTCTTACATTTGCTTTGTCTGCTTGAAGATTAAGCCACTGCTGTCCCGGAAGTGCAAATCCATTTTTTGACGCTTTGGGCATGCTAAGCGAATTGATTTTGTACAGGCATTGTTCTACATATTTCATGGATGAGAATATCATTATGTCTTAGATTTGGATGGAATTGCCAAGAGAACAGACGCGGCTAAAGCCTCAAAATTCGTTGAGAATTTTTCTCATGCTTCGACAAAATCTGTGACATTCTGAGAGAAATTTCCCAGTGGATTTGGTCTTGGATAAAACCGTGAATATATATTGTATACCTCTTTTGAATTATGCATAAATGTTCGGAGACGAGAAGAAATTCAAGACTCAGATAGTGGTATTTGCACGAGCTAGAGCGAATTCGATACTAAATAATCTGCCGAAGAAAAAGATGTTCAAAGTGAGATTAGGTTGCTGTGCTGTTTCTTTCGTCAACTCCATTACGAATTAAAGATAAAAGTTGGTCCAATGCTTAAATGTTAATAAGCCTACTTTAGTATTTTTGTTGCAATGTCTAGTGGCGAATGACTTGCGAATAATAATCCTGTTTGTTCAAAAAGTAAAATTGTCGTTTAAAACAAATTAGTTGTTATTCACGCTAAATTGTATCCCAGAATTGGACATCGGAACATGTCATGTTGAGCATCTTTTTATCTAATGATTTGCAGTGCACAATTAGAAAAGGGAATTTGCATGGAATTGTTTAACCATATGGCTAAGCTGACCAGTTAACTCCGAAAATATGAACTTTATATATAATTCTGATAGGTTGCTATAGAAAATCTAAATGCTTCCAAATATCGTAAGGCTGTAATATTATATACTGAAAACATGAACTGTATGCTTATTTTTTACTTTATTGAATGAAAAATTTGTTTACGTAACGAAAATAATTCGGAGCTACAATTATCAATTATTAATCATCAATTATCCCGATTGGTATTTTTACATGTATATTAACAAGTTCCATGTAAGCGACCTTGGCACATTTGGTTGCCTTCTCTTTTTAGAAGAAATTGTCTTATTATTATTATAAACTTGTAGTTTTGGCATTATTTAAAAACATTGTTTATATATACTTGTAGAATAAATGTTTTTCAAAAATTATTTTATTTACAGCCTTTCATTTATTTTATTTTAATTATATAGCGTGAAGTATTGATTTGTTATTAGTTTTACGAATTTTTTTTGCATATTTTTTATATTTAGTGATTACTGTATCATTTGCTGCAGTATTTAAGATATCGATTGTTAATTTCCTGACGCCAATATCCATTATTCATAAAAAATACAAGACTAGTTTTCTTTAAATTTTTTCATGACGATAAACATTATCTTGGCTCTACAGTATATGTATTTCGCGGAATTCAGTTGCTAAAACTAAAGATAGGTTTTGAAATATTTACGTGGCTCATGGGAAATTGCTTTGAAGGCGATGCCCATAACTCTTTTTGTACACCCATTTAATTATGGTAGCCAGGCAAGAAAATGTTTCTGTACTACATATTTCATTGTCCTTATCAAATATTAACCATGCGCATATTGTCTCCCAGATAATCGCAGGGGATAATTAAGCACGGAGACCCATCAAGTGACTCTGTTTTGGTCGTATTTTTTCCCCGTTAAAATTAGGGCATGCTGCTTTCCCACGCCAAGGATGCCATTTGTCGACCAAAAAATGCAGAATTTTGTTTTTTCGGCAAAGCAAACATCGACGAGGACTGCATCTTTGGTGTTAGAATCACCCGACGGTATCACACGCTGAACTATGGCTCCAGGGCCTGCAAGAAACGCCTTCACGCTATAATCGACCATGGTTCTAATATTATCAGTCGAGAAAAGTAGGATAAAACTAAAAGCCCGCGAACCATTATGTAGGCTGCAGGTGCTAATTTAGCATCATTTTTCTACAATGCTTTCTTTTCTCGGCTGAGGTGCTCAGCTACCGTCGAGACCCACATTTCGCTGGTAATTAGCACCAGAGGGCCTGTGGGCAACCCTTTGTTCACTGTTATTTATCAAACGGTAGCCTACATTCACCGAGCGTTTCATTGGCCGGTAGCACTTTGGGGCGTTTTCTGGTTGGCAGCACAAACAACTGGATCTGCGTGTGTGCAAGCTCGTAGTTTTGTTAGCAGGCCTGACAACAATTTACCTTAATGAAGGGATAATGAAGCGCGGTGTCCCGATGGGAAAGTTAGAATCCATTTCGTCGTCTCGAATTGCTTTGTTTTTGCTGCAGGCGTGAAATTCGAAAGCAATGCCATTGAAGCGAATAGCGATTTGTGCATTGTATTCCCATTATGCAGCTCGTTACCCCATCTCTTGTTCTTGTCCAAAAACTGACGTCATCCATGGTGAAAAAGCTAGCTTTGGTCATATTTGGAGTTACATAGCTGACCATGTAGCCATATATTGACATAACCACACATAACGATAAAGGAAAATTACGTAGTAAAACTATTTTAGTCACATGTGCAAGTAGAGCTGAAAACAAGTTTGCATTGAAACAGTAACGGAACTTTGCTTGCATGGTATTTTCACTCAGCATTGCTTGGAGTAGTGTTTGTTTTGTGAATGTGAAATTGTTAATTTTTTAACTTTACCTGATGTAATGGGATTTTTTTTACTAGCCTATATTATGCATCATTTAAATTTTCTTCATAAATATTCTTTAGTTACGACGTTGTAATGAAAATGTTAAGTATGAAATATTAAACAGTCATATTTAGGATTATATGTAATAACTGACCATGTAGGACCGTATATTGCCATATATAGACATCACCGCACATGGCAACTTTACATGTAGCCTAGATAACGCTATTTCTATGGAAATATTGCATAGAAAACTATTTTATTGAAAATGGGAGTTTGGAGCTGAGAACAAGTAAGCATTGAAATAGTATGGCTAAACTTTGCTTGCATGATGTTTTTCATATAACAGTACCCGGGAGTATTGCTATTATTGATGTAAAATTGATAATTTTGAATTTCACCTGTTATGGTGCAAGTGATCAATCACTTAAAATTTCCTTCATGCAGTGTACGTATCATCTAATTACGTATAATCATTATGTATGATACGTCATGTCGGTGTTGACTTATGATGTTTTTTTAGACAAGTTCCTAAATTGGAAAGAAATGACCAATAAAGGATCTAGAAAGAATTATTTATGTTCAGTTCTACAAGAGCTTAACTGATACGAATTGGACGTTCAAATTTACTGATCAACAACCTCTTTCGGCTCAATCATCGAGCAATTTTTGTGAACCTTTTTTATGGACGGCTCCTGTGCATATTTTTTATTTTTGCGCTTTTGGATTGATTCGCTCGATGAGTTGTCTTGAGGCGCCACAAAACCAGCAGCACGTCTGAGCAATGACGCTATGAGTGATTGCTCGCTATCGAGTGGAGGCCAGCAGGAGGGCTCTTAATTTCGAAAGTCAGTACTGTAAATAGGGACTTGTGACGCTATTTTGTCTATCAAACTAGCAAACTATCAAGCTGGCAAAACTACCAAACTATCAAATTTAAAACTATCCAAAAACGTACAAAGCTTCGTTCTGATCAGCATTGGATATTTTGACTTTTTTTTTTTTCAAACGTGAGATTCTCCCGTATAACTTTTAAAAATAAAAAGGGAAAAATAGAGATTGGAATTTTAAATTCCACTAATTAAGATCGTACGAGCCAGTCAAGTGTGACATCCAGCCTATTTTCATCCCTACTATCAAGTAAAACGGATCTGTTACGGATCTTAATCACATAGGGGAGTCATATTTGTGAAGATTACCGGGAATTTAGAAACTAAACACCAACATCATTATTTTGCCAAATCTGCTTCTTTTTGGAAAAATTGATGGTTTTAAGTTCAGGTGATTATTGCGTTTAGAACCTCAAAATCGGCCAACTTAATTTCCCCCTATTACAATATAAGCTTAGGAATTGTCCAATATATGTTCTTAAAAAGTGCTGCAGCTGAATACATTTCCTTGTAAATGCTTTAAATTGCCTAACCTAAATTCATCTTACTAAATAGTGATTGGAATTATTTCGTTATTTTTCTTTCAATGAAAATCGTATTTCAAACCACTTGCTAGATTTTATACCAATATGTTATATACTTGTACTAATGTACATGTACGTGTATGCTAATTTGAACAGGTTTTACTGTTTTGATTATTAAATAGTGCCGGATTCAAGGGTTAGGTGGTTTTTTATAGAACACCAGTCGTCAAGACTACCTATAGCTACAGCAAAAATATTTCTGTCTTAGCTACATTAATTTTCAATGTAATGTTTAAATGTATAATATATGAATACATATTTGTATTTGTGACCCCCTAAGGCATCGTAGTTTGAGCCTTGACGTCACATGTGCAATATGCTTTGACTGCATGCTGGTTTTTGAATTATAAGATGACCTTTCCAATGAGTAGCACTATTGTTAGGTCGATAATATGGAGGAGTTATTAAGTTGAATATAACTTATTTTTCAAGACAACAAATTCGGCCAAAAAAGCTATTCCTTGCCACGTGCCTGATGGCGACACAATTGAATAACATTTGGTTGTTGGTAAACGCACATTTAAACTATTTTAATGCTCTTACTCTACTGCAATTAATGAACCCTATCAAAACCAGTATCCCATGCTTAATGCATGAGGAAATAAATCGCAACCTAAATCAATCACTTTTATGAATATTTGAAAGCATTTCTATAGCGGCATGCCGAGTACATGTGTTGCGATTTGCGGTGTTGACACCTAATTAAAACACGTTACAAGGGCTTAATAACATTTTACACGATGAAAGCGATTAAATGAGGCGTGATTTTGAGCTTTTTTTCATTGCTTTCACATAATGTAAATCAGCGAAGCGAAGCGCGAACAAAGCCATGCAGCCCTAAATATTTACTTTCGATCGAAAGATTTATGGCGGTTTTAGTCATCCACACCCTTCTAATTTATACAATGTTTCCAGGTTTCTGACCACAATTGATTTAGTTATTTTTATCTCGCTTGTGCCAGCAGGTGTGCTTTTTTCTGGAAAGTTAATAAGCCTCTGCCATTACCCTAGAGTGGTTTGATGCGTGTTCAAGGAATATGTTCTGACAGAATTTGCTTCACATTAAGTTGCTTTTTTTGGATTGCACTAAGTACATTGAGGATGTTTATAGCACATACAACGTAATAACCCAACGTAATAAAGGGCTGGTCCGTAAGTTTCTAAAGAAAAGTGTAGGTACTGCTGCAGAATCAGTGACTAATATAATAAATAACACCAAAGCACAATATCTCTTACCATATCGAGTTGGCACAAGTCAATTACAAATTTCGTTTTAGCACCATATTTAACTTGTTTTCTTGGGTTTGGTATAAATTTCGATCACACAAATTTATGGCACAATGAGGCGTGGTGCTGGCTAGAAATTTACTGAGAAGTTATCCTTCAAAATGAACCTTGAATGGGCCATTTTACTTTCTCCTTTGTGAAATTAGTAACCAAAATAACCTTTTTTAAATTGTTCATGTAAATACGATGTATTCATTTAGGACAGTTGGACATTATATGTAAATTCCTGTAATGTTAATTTTAATACATGAGATGGTGCCTGAATTATTTATCATGGTCAATAATTACCCGAAATATTTGGGAACTAATGATGGATTGAGCTTGCATAGGCCAAGGTTTGTAAACTGTGCAGCTCTTGCTATCGCATGGATCGTGCTATGGTACGTAAATTCTGGCAATTTCTCAAAATAAGAAAAATTGCTACACATCCTCTTTCCGGGAATGGTTCTCCGTCAATTACTTTGCATTTGGACAGCTCGTAATGACACGATAATGCGTGCTCTAAAAGAAGACCACCTCCATCCACTATGGGTAATTGAAATCTCATATTCGGTAGATGCGTGTCGTGATTTGATATCTATCTCATCAGTCAAAAGTATATGTATAAAGCACATGCCTATGATTAACGTTTTAAAAATGCAAGGTTGCTTATTGCGAAACAACTAGATTATCTTGTTACATATTAAATTATACTGTATTGCAACGTTTTGGTCTTTGGGCCGCCTAAATGTACTTGAAATTAGCAAAATTATAGTTCAGTTATTTTCCTTATATGACGTCTTATCTCCTGGAATACCCTACAGTATTCACATATACGCTTATATAATATTGGTTGCATAATTGTACAAAAAAGCATGATACGATTCTTTTCTGTTGCTATGTGCCTTTCATATATGGTATCTGAATTTGGATGTGCATTACATTCCATCTTTGTACTTTCAGACTACGGTATATTTCTGAAATCCTGTAGTTAACTTAGATAAATAGCTAGCTATTCATTAGTTAATTTTGCAAATTTGCAACAAAATTCAAGGGTTTTGTTATAATGTGCTGGTTGAATGCTCTACAATGTAGGACCATGTTGATATATGGTTTGATGGGACACACCTTCAAGATCCAGCATATAAGCAATATTTCAAAATTACCACCATCTTTTACAATGACACTATCAATGCTAAATAAGATTACAAAACCAGTAATAAATTCAAAATGTTACAATTTAATATATTTCGAAGTTCAATTTATTTGTAACAGCAAATTAAGACAACAATTATATGTTTAAGTAATACCAGTATTACCTTACAACCTACATAACATAACATATTGCTTTGAAAGATTTGGGACAATGGCCAAAAGCCACGCCTTGATCAAAAGTATTTATTAAGCCCGTTTATTCTGGGAAATCTTGCGCTTTAGTTTTGAAACTGTACTCCATTTATGTAAAAAAATCTTTGACAAGATTTTGCTCCATCCACGGGGTGCTCTGTAACCCCAAGCAATGGACATGTTCATCATCTAACTCCACAAGTTTGTCTTGTTCAACTCAAGAGTTATCATTTCTAGCAAAAAAGATTCCAGAATTGCACCCTTTAAAGGCATTTCCACATAAAATCTGACGTTCATAAAATCACATTGAACAAATCGGAGAATGCTGTTTTTTATGTCACGGGCACGTTTTATGGTGGACATTGTTTCTGGGTTAATTGGGCTTCATAGTAGACAAACGTGTGAAATTATGGCTGCCCAGAGGGCAACTCGTTAAAAAAATACGCCACTTCAACAAGTTTATTGCCGATAATTATGAAAATAATAAACATGTGCGTTCGCTGATGATATGTGGGTATATAAAATAGGTTTGCTAAATTTGTGCGCATTTGTGTTTTTGCAGTGCGTAATTTCGTGCGCAGTTTTATGCATTTTCGTGGCATTTGATTGAATTCAGTGTGCAATTATACCTTCCACCGCAAATATGCCTCCTTATTTTGCAGTCCTGTCGTTTGACCGCTTAATTAGAATAATCATGCAGTTGCTTGATTGAGTGCCATCAATATTTGTGGGTCGACCTGGGACAGTTTTGTTCATTAAGGAATTAATTAAGGAATTCGTAGTGTTTTGGACTTGCCAAGCTCCGGGGATTATTATGACGGGGCCTGTACTCCATCAAATTATCGTTTACAGGTTCGGAATCTATGAACACAACTGTGTTGCATTGATTTCTGCTTTGACATATTTCGCATTACATCAATTCAGGATGCTAATTAGTTATTGGAAATTCATATTTTAGGAGCACAAGATATGAACACTACCATTGAAGTCCTTTTCGAAGTTTTCTCTAAATTAAAATTAGGAAGTTCATTTTACTATCGCTTAGGCTCGTACCCTGAATACATATTAATCATTTTTTATTTATAGCATCTCTTTATGCTTACCTTTTAATCCCTTTTAATTAAATGACTTTATCGTCAAATGATATGCTCTGACATTTTTGGGAAAAAAACGAATCGGACTTTTTGAATTTTACAAATTAAAAATGTGTTATTTGTACAATTAAACACGCAAAAACATGAATTAAATTCATGTTTAATTCTGTTTTATATTTTCTTGGGTGGTTATTGACAAACTATAGGCCCTATGCATGCCATTAATTTAAAAATGTGTCTCGATATCTTGTCTTCTTGGTTTTGTCAATATTTTGTCTTAATAACTACAACTAGCCTATAGTACATTACACATAGTTTTACCTTATGGTTTCTGCTGTTGATAATTTCTATTTCAGTATAATCATGTGAAATTATTATTTGGGTCTTGAAATCACGATGGTGATGAGTAACACCAATTTCACTTTATTGATTTGTTATGCAGCATTTCAAATTGAAAACGAGTGAAGAGAACAAGCAGAAATAAACCTGGTTCAGTCACAGATCGATTTTTGCTCTTATGGCGGCAAATGTCAGATGCTTTTGTGTGAAATTATGCGTAATTAATAAAATATCGCTGACCTGCCCCTCCTACCTGCTGCGATAAATTAGGTTGAGATTTCTCAAGTCGTGATTGTAAGATCAGCGGTAAAAGTAAAATATCTGATTGATTACATAGAAATAGTACAGGCTTCGCGTCAAGGTGATGATGTGCAAAATTTACTGCTAGCAGGAACCCCTAAGTGTTGCCCTAAATTAATCCCAATATAGTTCGAAGAATCAGAAGTACTCAACAGAGTTGGCCCTGTTTATTTTTTTATGACAAATGAAAATAGGTTGGGAAACGAATGAAAAAAAAGTGAAGGAAAAGAATTAGTTAATACAACATTGACTGCCTCTTAGCCTTAGGTAAAATCGTTGATTTTTGTACAGACATGCAGTATTAGGGTATTAAAATTAAATAATAATGACGATGAGAAAATTAAAATGAAGTTCGTAGGGCCGTTTTTGAATACTTCTGCACGTATTGAAAATTACAGTGGAACCTCTCTAAGTTGACCACCTAAAGGACTGTGACAAGCATAAGTCAATCTTGGTCTGTGTCCTGATTTCACTGTAAACTTAAGTGGAGAAAACACTGGCTATTCTACTCAGCATATCTAGTCATTAAATATTCATAATGCAGTACCAATATTGCTAATGTTCTGCAAATTTACCCAGTAGTATTGGAAATTCAACACAGAAACACTGAAATATACAATGTACAGTGTACTTACAAATTTCATTCCGTAAGATTAGAAAGCATGTCCAGAATATTTTCCTACCTGTAGTGGTAATAAACAGCACAAATGTCCAATTAAAAAGGGAATTTACCCTATTAAGTGCCAAGCCCCCATAATACTATAGCTTTACATCGACAGAGGCAGTTATAAATGATATAACACGGGTCTTTCCTTATTGTAATATGCTTAGAGAATGATACATTTTCACGTCACTTCGTCACGTATTGCGGTTTTGTCACAGATTACTTTTAAGCTCGTTCAAAAGGGATGCCCAACATGCGAAAAAAGTCACATTTTTTCTTCAAAGGCATGTTATATTTGCTAAATTTATATGTTGCCCTGTAGAATGAATTCTCCACTGGAATCTTTGTTATTTTTTTGCCAATGCCTCGTTAATTTCTTTTAAAAGAATAAACTTGAAAAAAATGAAAATGTGAGGGGAAACACCCATTTCCGGAGTTCGCATTGTGTTTTTGATAATTTGTTTAATCTTTTATAAATAAAAGGTTCATTTATGATTTTAAAATATAGCCTGGACAGTAGTGGACAACCAATTCTACACGGAAAAAAAAAATAAAACTAGCAAGTATAATAAGTATTTGAACCGAATAATAAATCCGATTTTAAAACGTCGAAGTCCAGATTGTAGGCCAATCCAGCTAAACGCACCACAAAGCATCAGTAAGCAGAAAACATTATCCCATTCACTTCAAGGCTAATCTCAACTTGAATGCATCTCATAACCACTTGGCTAGAAACAGCAGTTTATCGCAATGCCAAGCCTCTGTCAGTTTTACGTGATTTCGTGTTTTGGTATCATGTAGTCTGCCTTCAATCACACCGGCAGCATGTAGGGAATTTGCAAGAGAACATCCACAC
This sequence comes from Rossiulus vilnensis, assembly GCA_034700785.1. Classification (NCBI taxonomy): domain Eukaryota; kingdom Metazoa; phylum Arthropoda; class Diplopoda; order Julida; family Julidae; genus Rossiulus; species Rossiulus vilnensis. The sequence goes on along the minus strand of JAQIXS010000814.1, from coordinate 25,232 downwards.
CCAACGCTAGTCTGTCGTGTACTTATTGGATTATCGAAAGTGGTCTACTTTCCTGCATCGTGTTTTCGTGGTCTGGCAACTCAGTTATGTCATATATCCGTTTGGCACTAATCCTGACATGCAAATACGGTGAACCTGTGTTATGCATCGACGGAATTGGGTGCACAAAATTTCTCGTGTTGGACCACATGGGAGTGATATGGGTCAGCCGTGCCAATTAGGCAGAAGGCTAACTTCATGGTGCTGAAGTAGATCTTAAGTTGTTCAGGTTTAATTGGATTTAGTGTGGGGCTTTAATCTGCAAGCCTGCCCCCACTCCTCAACCCTTTTTCTTACGCGACTGCGTTCAGAACTAGATTAGCCTTCCTCCCCCGAAAATATGGAACATAAAACTGTTTTGCGCGAAATTAATGGACTGGATGTCTGCATGCCAAAGCGTACCGGAAATGGGAATAATGTCGCTCTTAATTGGGATTTGCTCCATTTAGATGAAATTTCGTATTTCGATGTTGGCAAGGGTACGCAATTTATGGCCGATAACAGGTTTCTACTCCTATTATGCAAAGGTTATGCGAACATTTTTCCAATCTAATTTTGCACCTTAAAGACTTAATGCCTCGATCACGAATATGGATCGAATTAACCCCTGCGTGTAATCGCATTGCCGGTTATTACTCGAGTCTAATTCTCGAGCTGATCTGATTTGCTAATAAGTGCGGATGCCAATGTCTAGTAAGTCCTTGTCCTCGAAGGGTTTTACCCATAACTCCGGTAATGTGCAAAAAAAATGGCCTCGTTTCTTCCTAAACTCCACTTACAACAGGAAACTGAGCCTGATACTTCGGGGTACTGCGAGTATTCCAGTGCATGAAAGTTCAGAATTTTACAACGTCTTCAATAAAAAAATTGAATTGGAATACTTATTCCTCTAAAAGCAATTAATAGAAAAAGTTGCAATGATAGTATGATATATTTCCTAATTTAAAGATCATTGGACTTGACCAAATACTGTCCATAACAATTGCTGTAATATTGGATAATACAGAAGTAATTTATCCAAAGCAAACTGCGTGAAATGTACATGTATATGACCCGGGTGGTAAAGTTAAATATAGCCATATATGGGGTTACATATGCTATAACTAACCATATATGAGCCATGTATGGCCATATTTTGCTTATACTTCGCCATATATTGAAATCACCATTAATGGCAACTTCAGATAAAGCCATATATGGTTGGATACCTGGCCATATATGGAAAATATTACTTACTAAAATTATTTTATTAAATATGTGAATTTAGAACAGAAAGTAAGTCAGTATTATGAGTAGCTGAACTTTGCTTGCATGATACCTGGGGGCATTAATTTTTTAATGTAAAATTGTAAATTTGAATCTAACCTGAGGGGATGTTTTTAAATTATACATAACTAGAATAACTCATATATGTGCATATTTATTTTTTCCACCTGGTTAATTTTAATATCTACCTACGATTCTATTTGTTCTTTGCCTCAAGTGTTTTCTGATATGGGAAATATAGGCTTCAAATATTGCTTTTTAACCGAGTCAAGATTGGACGATTGATTCAGAAATGAAATTCCATAAATATTTTATTGATAAATTGCGCTTAGAGATTCCGACTGGCCGATATCAACGTTTTTTCGGTATGATTGCAATACTAAAGTCATTGAAAAAGTCAAGAATTCCCCATTTCAATTTCGGACTATATTGGCTGTGGTCATTCTTGCTGTTGAAGTTGAACTTTTTGGTAATTGATTTTGGATAGGTATTTAGTAAACAAAAAGTCAATCGAGAATCAATACCTAAATGCGGTATACAATTAAACACAGACACAATAACTTGCATTTGCACTGTTCTCTTTGTTTACCAATCCTTTTATGCTTACATAATGCGCCATTTTACATTGTTCACCTCATCTTTTCGTGATGTATGTTGGTCATGCAATACCGGTGACAACACAACAGCGAAAACAAGTGCATTCAAAATAGGCTAGGCATTGATGGATTCCAACTATCACTTTGAATTGTTTTGTCTTCGAACAACTACTGTATAAATGACAACTCAAAAGCAAGAGCTTTTTGTATAAACACTTTCCACTTCACGTTTGTCTCTCGTTTTTTACCTGCAGTAAACAATATTGGAATTAAGAGTTAAATACCGTTTATCATGAATTGGAGATGTTGAGCTAAAAATGTGTCGACACTAATGGCTTGATATTGTTGCTTCACTAGTTGGAAGGAACTTGAAGAACAAACAATACCCACGAATATAACACTAACATTCTGATTTCATCTATTTAATTTCCGGAGTTCTTGTGCCCGATACTTGCTTTAGGAATTGTTAGTTCTGTATGTGGTTTTTAGAAAGTTCCTGGAATGCCTTGCTTTTCTTTTCGCTATGTCATTATTGATGGCACAATGTTTCAATTGTTTAATCATGTTTTGGGGTTCTTGTACACGAATGCCAAAAATAACGGAATAGCTCACGCTTTATGAGCAGTTTTTTCTTCGAATAACTAGAAAAAATCTTTTTCTGATTTGGATCTGAAGGCGTGAGAACTATGACCGGTGTTCAGCGAATCTACAAAAGAAGCGAACTTTTCCGATAACCTATATTACGTATTGGAAAATCATGCCATGTAATGGTTGATTTTTGGAATTACAGCGCATTCATTAGGCAGCCTTAAAAAGTAAGGTCATTCAGGCTGGATTCTATTTTCATCAAAGCCGTAATAAAGCGTGAAAGTAAAAAAACAACTCATTTCCACAAGCATTTCACCGCTGGAAATGCAATAATATTAAGGCTTGTGGTGATTACCAGCGCTAGCGCAAATACAATCTTTGTTAAGTAAACCTTGTCCCTGTGCTTGGTTTGTATGCCTCTCATGCAATTTAATGAAAGGTGTCATTGGTTGTTTACATTTTAAGATCACGTGCACATAGCAAGTGAAAACAGATCTTTTGTTTGTAACTTTATTTTTGTGCTCTTTTATGCATTTCCATGGGGTGCGTTGTTTTCATCTTGATTTTCTTGCATATTTTAAGAATGTTGTGCTGAAATATTGTAATATACAGTGTGTATAATAAGCTTAGTTGAGAAATCGTGAGCACGCATGCAAATTACGCTACTCAAATGTGTCAGGTTGGCATCAATCTTTTTTGTGGGAAGTAGCTTAATTTTGCCTAGATTTCGAACTAAAGTTCTTTTTTACCAATTGGGTTCGTTCGGAAACTGCAAACACAATGCAATAAAAATATAATGTGGAGAGTCAGAAAGCTGAGATGCGATTTATTGATGATGATATATGATGAAAACATTTCTGTATTTTGCAATATCAGTTGCTGTTCTTGAGGTGTTTGGAATAAACAACAAAGCGTCTACTTCTATTAACTGGACCATTGAAATGAGCATGGCATGCCCAGTTTTTAATTTTCATTAGGCATTTTGAAATAACAACCCTTGACAAACTGACTTTTATGCCCCAGAGGTTAGGTGGGCTTTGTTCATCAAGCACTTTATTGTTCATGATAGGTCACCAAGGACCTAGTGTCACTTACCAAATTGCTGATGGACAATGTTTTTCATAAACATGCGTGATATATGCTAATTACTGCTTGGAGTAATACTCCATGGACAATAATTCCAAGTAAATACAAAATGCATGGATACACGAATGGGGGCGAGGTTGTATCTTGCAGAATTGTTATGACAGTACATGTGTAGTTGTTGAAGATAGATTACAACTGAATTTCGTCATTATTTTGATACATATAGTTTGTTTTCAAAATCTTATTATTTGCACGAATCGTCGTTAGTTTTTTTCTGGGATAGGGACAAAAAACTATTTTGCTGACTTTAGGATACATTCGAGTTTGTTCATTGTATCCGCTGTAATAGGTTAAACAGGTGCATGCAGCGCATGTTGTTATAAGGTATGGTATATTTGCACGAAGTATTTAATGCTTTCTATGAACATTATAAAATTTGCACTTCTTTAATAAAGGGAGCACGAAAGGCAATGTATTAAGTTCAAGGATTTTTCTTGGTAGTTTTTTTCTGACAACAGCTTGGTTTTCACAATTTGCAAATTTGTTGTATGCATGCTGCTTTTTCATTACCCAATGTATTATACTAAGAAAGAAGATAATTAGACGAATAAGCTGTCACGCGACAGTAAAGAAGCATGGCCTAGGAGTAGATTAAAACTCTTGTTCAGAAATGAAAGGAAAACCATTTTCGCTTTTTCATAAAAAACCCCTTGAAGGTTGAAATGAATTTTCTGTTACATAATTCGTAATTTAACCTCTCGTCTTGAGCCGTTTGCTGCAGTTTAGAAATCCAGTAATTATATGGTAATAAATGTAAATGATTTTGTTAACGAATATTATTCTTTTCTCAATTTTCAAGAAAATCGCTAACAAAGTTTGAAAATTGAAACTTTCATTTCCGGTACATTAATTTACTATGTATTGTGTTACCAAAGTAATCTCCATCTGCATTAATATTGAATTTGATTATATTTACGTCTGGTAAATATATTGTTTCATGGTATAGTGAAACGCAAATCACACGATGTTATAGTTCCGCGAAAGATCGACATTTCATAATTCATAATTTTTTCTTGTTAAAAAGATTGAACGTGAGGTTTTAGTTCTGATGGAAAGTTCTAATCTACATTAGTGCTCTTGAAATCGCGTGACAGTATTTTTTAACTACCCTATTTTTTTAGTAAAAATATGACCTTTCAAAATAAGCCTACTGCAATTGCATCCCAGTAATTTATTCAATTATGCAAGCGAACATGGGTTTGGTGCATCGATGACGTTGTTAAATCTGAAATTAATTGGTCGAGGTTAAGTAATTAGTTTTTCAATATTCTCTTCTTCGGAAATCCTGGAATTAGTAATTAGTTGAAAACAGGCTACAAAAACGCAAAATAGCATTATATAACGTGTCAAGGTCGTATGCAAGTCAAGCAACACTTATTTAAAATGTATGAACAGACCGCACGAAAGCATTTAGTCGACAATTTAATTTTATTGAATCTTTTCCTGATCTAATTAAAAGAAGAAAATGTTAGTTGGGTGTAGTTTTCCCTATTGCTACGAGACGTAGGCTGTTATACAAAAAAAGTGAAATTGTTTGGGTGGACTCCATTGGTGCGTGAATAGCTGAGATGAAATTGCCTGAATGTGTTTAAATTGCATTGTTGGCTTGACTAATCATTTTTTCCCATCTGAAAATTGTCGGCATGACGTTGGCAATTTGAAAACAACGTGATCGCAGTTAAGTATGCAGTGTACCTGCGTTGCTACACCGATATACATGTACGTGTACAGCGCATCATTTAATATGAATTCCGTTTTGATTCATGGAGATTGGTTTATTCAGTTGGGTCCTCCATTCAGTCATTTTGATTTCGGATCTATTGCCAAAACACTTCAAAAAGCTGCACGTATTGAGCATATTTCAGAAATGAGCTCCCGTTCTAAATACCATCCTAAGCAATTACTCCATGTAATCTACTCATTGAAGAAAGAATTTCAATAGGATCTAACCTTGGGAATGCATGTTTGTTTGCCTCAGTGCAGCACATATATTAACCATTCAACAAATCATGAAAGAAGATATGATGCTCTTTGCAGGCAGTGATTTCGACCGCAAATAACCAATAGTGTGATGTTGCCCTGATTCTACAAAGTGGAATTTAATCACCCTTCTTTAATGCTTGTAGGACATTGAGATTGAACTAATTCAACATCAAATTTCAAATTTGATGCCATGTTGCTTGGCATCATAGATGGCGCTACGGTGCGCAAAGGCTTTGCTGCAGATCACGTTGCAGAACCCTCGTTACCAGGAAGAACAAACAACCTGTTTAATACACCAGTTAGATTATCGATAACCTCCTTTAAATTGGCAACGTGGAAATATGGAAAGAAAAATCTCCCAAATTCGATTCGTAACATTATCGATATCCGTGTTCCCCCTCCTCGTTCGCAAATGTAATGTAACCAGTTCCATGACTAATTGGCCGGTATCATTAGCGCATGCGCATAGCCCAATTTAGCTGTATTCTGCAGGTATCACATCCGTATCTGTTTGAACATCTCCTGACACCATGATATGCTGTTTTTCGCGTGAAAGGAGCGTGCGAAAGCTAGTTGGCTACGGCTTTCGCTTTTTTATATCACCATTTGCAAAATTGGGAATTTAACAATTGATATGTGGGGGCAAACTGGATTTAGCAATTATAACAAGTATTTGAAGCAAAAATGTACGAGTAATTTTTTTGAATTATGGGCATTCTTTTGGATCAGCTTTAAGTTCGAATCATAAGCTCATATATCAGAGCTATGTCTATTTTTCATCTGTGTATAATTGGTTGTCCACTATACAGGGTGACAAGAAAATGGGTTAGACAAAGCTTGTTTGCAGATGAGGGGGAAGGATAATGGCATTACTTATTTGTCATTGTGGGTCATTTTAAAGGTCAAATAAGGTCAATATCACTTGTTTCAATGACAACCTACAATTTTGCATACATATTCTCAATCCACACAAAAAATAAGAAACGGTTGTCTGAAACGTGTTTCTCACGTGGGGTTAAAACTGCCAAGGTGACATTGAAATGATTTTTAAAAAAATTGTGCTTAGTATACATTTGTGCCACATTGTATACATGTTTATGCATTTTGTACCCTCACACAGGAAAACCACCAATGTGCTAAGGGGAGATCAAAAAAATGTATTACAAAACAAAAATGTCGGAGATATCGAAAAAATATCGAAAAGCATTTCTTTCTTGGAGGCCCATTCGGACGGTAACGGATTATATATGAAGGTCGTCAAAATGGGTAAAATTACGGTTATGGACGTCATATGTGCATGGTCATTAAGCCGAATATCGGATAACCGGTCCCCAGATAATCGAACTTCCATCGCATCGACTTTTTTGCTTTTTCATTTTAACTCCCACAAGAAGTTATGGGAACTGGCAAAATGAAATTCGCCACGTGTGACGATAATCGTCAGTGTCCTACCGTGGTCGTTCCATTTTCCCCCCCCACTCCGTCCCAACCTCGAACATCCTTTATGGACTGCCCCTTACATGTATGGTGCGGAGTAGGATAAACGAGGCAAGAACCGCAGAATGTAACTTTTTGAAATGGCCGCTTGGCTACTTGACCACTGTGCTTTGCGGTCTTGCCGCAGGCGGATGACCCAAATTGAGCGGTTGAAGATGGTCGAGACGACCTCACCGCTGCACCCGGCAGCCACTGCGACCAACTGCGGCATACGTGATCGTTGCCGGCTACCGCGTTTCAATCAGATCGCTGAAAGCCTGTGCTACTTCTACCCTAACATTGGTCCTCCATTGTTTTCCATTTCGTTTTTTTTTTTTTGCGAAGCGCTTCCAGGGAATCCTGTTTTCTGGGTCATTGCTACGCGGATAAACGCGTTTCTGTGATGAATGGCGTCGGTGTTATCGACTGCAGTGTTTATTTTCGGGGCAAAAGAGAGGGGTGGCAAGAAGAAAATGAAATAAGATGGTGCAAAAAACTTCCTTTTAAAAAAACAAAGTTCCTGTGGCAGATGCATGGACCTTTTATGCCAAGAACGTACTGTAAGGATTTTAAACGTTGCTGTTATTGATCAAAGAAGAACACTAGTAACTTGAGATCAAGACGAAAAAAGCAAAGTGACGTCATTTTAACCGCAAGAAAGTGTCCTTTCCCTACTTATGTCGCGGTACACACAGCAACTATTAAACATAGTAAAGCATACGTGGGTTCCAAACCCGGCCGCGAATTAAACCAGTCCCAGGTAGCACACATGGTCCATCTGACTTTACATAATTTATTTGGACGAAATGCACATCGTTTTGAATAGGAACAGAACCAAAAAACCGATATCACTATGTCTTGTTATCCTATTATTCCATGTTAAATTGCATCAAATTTCAATCAAAAATAGCCATATTGCCATGTAACTTGACGATAAAATGTAATGTCATCTTTTTGCTACATTCTTCTGTCGTCTTTATGTAATTATTTAATAGATTATTAACGCACGATTAATTCATTTTTGTTAGCAGGTTAATGTTGTTAACAGGTTATATTAGATTAACATACAGTAGCTGAGAAATGACATATTTTGGTGTCTATCATAAAATTGGAAAAATTGACCAGTGATGCCAGTGAGATCTCTTTTTTGGAACATATATAGCCTGCCTTTCTGCGGTCTACATTATGAGTGGTTTTCAATGTTTTCTAAGGTGGTGCACGGCTGCACTGCAAGGCTGGTGAATACGAAGTACTAGGATGCAGTTCAGTTTTTTGCTCTGAAGTTATCTGAATATTTAAAAGCAGCGATTTCCACCACAGGCACTCAGGCAAAAAATCTAAGTGAAAATAACCATAAATGCCAAGATTGGTGTGATGAATAAATAACGGAGTCTGTCTGATCTCAAGGTCGAGAAAGCGTTGCTTGTCCAGCTACATTAGCCTCGAATGGCGGAGAATAATCTGTGCTGTTATGATGAAATATTTTGCAAAGCACGTTATCTTGTTTCAGCACGTTGCATGGACGTGACTCTCGTATTTCACGATGCAGCACTGTCCGTCCCGCTAATGTTGGCAATCTAGCAGTAGTACCTAGCAATGCGTGATTGCTCTTCGGTGGGCTTATCTGCTAACCGGTTTTCCATTTAAATGCTGTAATTGATTTACATTCACAGTAAGTAATATGAAAATTTTCGAATGTGAATGTTGCCATGGCTAGTACAGTATATTACTCTTACGTCTCGATAGCCGATTTGGTGTACGGAATTTGTGATGCTATTTGTATACGCAATTCTATTCATCTTTGTATTTAATGAAAAGTTTTTTCCATGACCAGAATTTCTTCCTCAGGTAGCTAGAGAGTTAGGTCGAAGATAATTACTTAAATCTAGATGGTTGTTGTGTTTGTTCAATAAGCATGAAATTGGGTTAAGTATCGAATTTACGTTGGTTTGATGTTTTAGTGCCCTTAGTTTTTTCAAGTTCTCAGCATTCAACGACTCAACGATACCAGTTAATGTGCGTGTAGGGTGTCCAACAAGTCTTGAGCTGATCATAAATATATACATGTACATGTATGCAAAATACTTATAAAACACATGTTTATGTACTGTACTTGTAAGTGCATGAGTTATTACAGAATAGGTAATAGCACATATATGTAAGTTTTTGATGACGTTTTCCAGCAAAGAGAAAGACAAAAATATGCTCAATAGATGGCACGCGTGTTTTGAGATTGGTCTGATTAATTGCACCAGGCTTGGTATCCTATTGGTTAGTTTTAATTCCCCAGTGTTATTCTAGTTTTGAATAGACTAGATGTTGAATGTTTATAAGCATTTTTTGCATGCATGTGTAATGTAACTTTACATTAAAATAAGGCTGGAACGGGGTAATTTGTATTTCCTTTATGTACCTCCTGATTGAAGCTCACTTTTAGGAATGCCATCGCTGAGCTTTATTTCAAGCTTGGCTGCCGTGATATGCGAAATCCTCATAATCTTATAAGCTCCTGAGGTGAAATATGATGTCCATGGTAAATCTCGGGCCTTTAATATGTTATTGATAGAGGTATGATAAATGCTCTCCTATCATTTTTGTATTCCACTTTGTCATTTGTCTTTATATCTTAACATTTTAAATAACTGAAATTCTGGCCAGAAGGGGCATACCCTCTTAGTGACTATTATCTTCTCACCTCTTGAACTACTTGTAAATGGAATCAGGGATTGGCAGAGTGGAATTTCACTTCAGCTTTGTCGTTGTATTTTTCCGTAACTGGAATTTTCCGTTGCTTTTAATTTTAAAACTTCTCTACTGTTTAAGAATTCATCCCATGGTATTAGTGAACATTTGACATTGACGACAAGGTCAACTTTCTTGATTGGTTCGTCTTAGATTTGTTTGCTTCAGTGTAGCTTCGGATTATGAAATGCGACTTACATTTTGATGTTTACTAGTAAAGTAAACACGATAAAACATTTGATAAAATAAACTCAAATATCAAATAACTAACATTTTGATGTTTACTAGTAAAGTAAACACGATAAAACATTTGATAAAATAAACTCAAATATCAAATAACTATCCATGCTGCTAACTATATTCTTATTCCATGAAAGTTTTCACTGTTTATCGCTCGAAACTATAAATTAATAAGTGTGCTTGCAATGTCGATTAACCTCTGAAGGGTTGATTTTTTTTTTGAAACCTAAAAAATGGGCTGGAGACCCACATTCTTGACGTAATGGTCAGTTTGTTCTAATGATATAACGCTCGCATTTGCATGTATTTCTACTGTACAATGGCCCAACGTATATGTATGCCAAATTGACTGAAAAACATTCATAAATTTACATTTCTTTATAAGCGTATATAGTCATTAAATGTGTGTAGAAAGCTGTTTTTCTTTAGCCTGCTTTTTCGTATTATTAATTTAAGGTTGTTGTAGACACGCTCTTGATGAGTTGCGTGAAATGAAATTGTTAGGTTGGTATAGAATACTACATTGTGGATAGCATACACTGCATTCGTGGTGAATTTTCAGTTCAACCAGTTGTCAACTGCTGAGAAATTTCTAAGCGGATTAAGTCGGTGATGGTGTAATAATGAATTTCGGTTAAACGGCACTTACCTGATTAAATGTCATTTTATTTTAACAAAGTGATAATTTGAAACGCTAATAAGCACTGAACACTAAGCTAATGTAAGCTATTTAAAAAAAGCTTCATGAAAAATGCTGTTTATTTAAAAGCATAACTTCTTATATTGTATAAACACTAATAACTCACATGTAGGCCTACCAATCGAATATATGTGGACTTGTTTTGAAAAATCTAAATAATTTAAATATACACGTACATTGAATGTACAATATATATGTGCACGTATATAGTGAATAGTCAATTCATTTTATTCCACCTGAAATTGAGCAGAACGTACATGTAGATTATGAAGCCGCTGCATTATTTTCATCGCTGGTACAGTGTAATCGTGTTGCTAAATGCTTGATTTGAGAAAACGAAAAATGCAAGCTTCCCAAACAGCTAAAAATTTAGCACTCTAGAATCCGTTACTCAATATAGATTTACATTATATTGTTCGTAATTAATGTGGTAATTGGTTTCCTGTGAGAAAGACATCTTCCGTTTTTGAAAGCATGTTTTGTGAACTATAAGCACAATAATGAGATGAAAAGAAAATAAATGAATCGCGACGTGGATGTCTAAGCGAATGTTGAACAGAATTGAAATGAGAAATGAAGGTTACTTGAATGTCATGGCAACACTTTCGAGGTATGAGAAGGTACATACACTGTACATTTTATCGCCAAACGTGCTCCTATTTAACAGCGTGTGGCCTATTCAGGTTTTATTTTATCTCATCACATTAGATATGTGAGTTAACACCGTTATACCGTACATGAATATTGCAACTAGTGCAATGCATTACGTAAAATGTGATTGGATTCGTCTCTTTTCTTATGTTAGATACTTTTTCGGTGTACGACGGTTATTTGTTTTAAGGAAGTGAACGCCTGTAAATTTAACCAATGAATGACATTCTTTCATATTTTTATGCATTGTATATTATTACTTAATTATAGGGAGTTCCTTACTCTTATTTGCATATCGCTGGCATGTTTCTATAATCAAGGCTGCTCTGATATTGTCAAGGCAGCCTAAAAATTTCAAAAGTATAAGGTTGCTGAGCAGTTTGCGGAAAATGACAAAACAATTGTTGTCGTTTCGTTACCAATTCTGGTGTTTTTGCTGACATTTGATGTAAATTCTACTCTTTATTTTCAGGCTTTTGGTGATGCCTCTGTTGCCCAGTGCGTCTTGAGCAAAAATACCAGCGGCAATTTCATCACGATTAATTTCGCTTGGGGATTTGCCGTCATGATGGGCGTTTTCGTTTGTGGAGGCGTTTCTGGTAAGTCAAATCACGTGATTAGTCAAAGTATACATAATTCGTTTTTGCACGCTTTTAATCTGAGTGAAAATGCAACGTAAGGGAAGTCAGATGTGCTGTGCAATTTCATAATGAAAAATCAGTGATTGAGTTTGGGATCATCAGTTACCAATAGTCTCTTTTAGGACAAAGTGTTTGGAAGAATTTGGGCAAACTGGAGAAACGTTATCAGAAGTGATGTTTGGTTATTTTGTAAAGCTTGAGAGATGCATAGATGGACAAATTCGTTTTCCATATGACCAAGAAAGACATGTTTGCAGCAAGTAATTATAGTCCACAATATGTACACGTACTTAAATATGACGTCTTTAGAGGTTTTGTTTGTAAAATATTCAATGCAGACCAAAATAAATTGGGTTTTAAGCTCAACACACTGCAGTATGTCCATATGGCATGATTTTTGCTGATATTTGAAACGGAAGTCACCGCCATTTTTTCATAGTAAAGCACAATTTTAGTACTTTTTTGGTAGCACGAAGGACATTCAAACAACGCCTCCAAAGACGACCCACATCTCCAACCATAATGACCATAATTATTGTAATGAAAGATAACAATCTAATTACGTTTCTTTCCTACTCATGTTTCCAAGAAAGTAATTTATTCTTGGTAGTGGAATGCACTTTTCACTAATTATGAATTGCATCTCAATGGGCGATATTTCAACTATCATCTCATTTACTTGCCTCTTTATACATGTACTTTTGGAGAACAAAAGCAAACACGCACCAAGCGAGCTAGTTTGCATCAAGGTCAGATGTTGCCCCAGGATGCAAGGAACATGCTCCGTGTGACATCCTGGCCTAATGCTTGCTGCAAAATGATGAATTCTTTCGCTAAGCCGCACTTAGTTGCCGACTTTTATTGATTTGCTATCGCCCTTTGGATGATGCTGCACCCTAGCAGCAGTCCTGCCAATTAAATTTCCACTCGTGCTCACACCATCAACAAAAATGATTTTATGAAATTATGGTAGACGTATGTTAACGAGGCAATTGGTTGTTTAAAATATATATACTTGTACATGCATGTTATGGTAATCAAGGGGCCTATTCATAATAGCACCATGCACCTTAAATATTTCAAAAGTTATCTTTCATAATGTATTGTAGGAGTTTTTGTTCTTTCTCGCATTATCTCAGAATACATTAAAGGCATCCGCTTTATACCGTGCAGATTAGTAAAGCTTATCACTACGTTTACATGCAACTTTTAAAGCAGTCCTAACGTGAAGCCTTTCAATCCAACGCAGGATGGCGTGAGTTTACATGGCAAGACTGAAAAGTCTACCATCTAGTGCTGAAATGTGGCAAAAACCCCATAATCCTCTGCTTCAAAACTAGCAATACGGACTTTAAGGGTGTGGTCTTTTTGCGTGTATTAAAACCCGATTCGGCTTTGTGTGTGCGAGGTTGCCTCTGCAATTCGTTAAGTGCAAGTCACGAAATCAGCCTGAATCTGGTTTTAGATGTAACCCAAAACACAGGAAACAGGAAGTGACGAGTGATTTCATTAAATGAGCGGTTTACATGGGTATTTTGGATCAATCCAAAGTACTATTTTGGTTCAAACAGCCCTCTCGCCGAGGGCTTATTCAAGGTAGTTCAGCTAGAATAAAAGTGTTTACATACCTACTTTAACTCGGGACAAAATACTTTAAACGATGCATGTAAACGTAGTGATTGCTATGTATGGATTTCTCAAATGTATTCATGTTTGCCTCTAGTTTAACATCGAATATGTAAAATATTTCTGTTTAGTGGCTGCTCTCGCGCGCACGTTTTAGGGGAAAAAATGAGCTTTTCATTTTAAATAATAGTTCTGAATTTTATTTCTGTATACTGTATAGATACTTTTGTTGCATGTACAGGTCTGCTGCTAAATAAGTGCTTGAAAGCTTTACTTTATTTATTTTAAAATTGTATTTTATATTATCCTATAAGAAAAAAATACAAAAATACGCAGAAATATGCTAGCTTATATTATAGACATACAGATAGACAACAATTAAATGACCGAGGTGTAGACGATCTGGTCGTAAATGAATAGACAACATTATTAAACTTACATAAGTTTATCATAAATTAAATTAACATTTGCTAACATACATTACACATATGCAATAGTGAAAGCAATATGTTGTAAATAAGCATTGATTATTAGCTTTGGTCATAGGAATAATACAAAAAGATATTTAATTTCCAGTTTAAACCAGTATTGACATTTACTATAGCATGAACATCTCTGAAAAGGAAGCTACATTTGGGTTTTATTGCCACGAATTTATGATAAGCTCTTGGATCAATGCTTAAGTCCACTTCCCAATTGCCAGGGATGACGATGCGAGTAAATAGGTGTCTACCATCATTTAACGACGTTTAAAGTTCTGAATGCCTATCAAACTGCGTTCTGGAACTGTTCATGATGTTTTATGAGAACTTCTCATGATCTAATTTTAGTTTTGAGAAGACGGTAACAATAAATGTGGTATTTAGATGTAGCCACTAAACCACTAAGAATTGGTTAGATATCTACATGTACATCTTAGTATAGTCAGCAATGAACCACTGCAGTACAAATCATTGTCATGCCTTCAAATTTTCTTATTTAATAAGAGGAGTCAGAGATGACATCTGGGTTTATTAACCCAGTCCCATAATCAAATTTAGTGCAATTCCCCACAGATTTTTAAGAAAACTAACGGAGCTCTAAAAATAACGTATAGACATTGGCGAATAATTTAATAAAGTACATTTGGATAGTTTGCATCTGAATAAACTACTGATATGTCTAGACTAAGTATTATTTCGCATATCTTGTTTTCAATATCCAACAAATAACAGTGCATGCTCTTATGCCAAACATATTAATCGCATTAAAATTAAGCTTATCGTTAAACCTGTGCTGGTCCCACTGCTCGCATTCATTTATCTATAAAGGGAAAATATACTTTGTAAAGTGCGTTGGTGGACCACACAGAATGCCCAATTTTTGTGCTTATCTCTTCACGTGCATTAATTTTTTTTTAAAAAAAACCTGCTCAGCTGTGATCCCAATGGACTCGAGCGACTAACAATCTATTATTAATTGGCATTGGGCAAATCAAACCACAGTGTTGCTTTGGGGCTCACTTAAGGGAATGAAGCGTCTTAAACAAAATTAACATTTGAATGTAAATACATGTTTAACCTAGTTCTATCAAAGTTTATTTGTTCAGATTATGCTTATGGGATTGAAACTTTCAAAAGACATACATGTACTTGTAAATTTTAGCATGCCAGTGTTATGTTTTCACAATAACATTCATAAATATTATTTTACATGTGCTCATAAACATATCCTGTCTTTAACACCATTCTTTCATGTAAGGTTACAGTAAATTGCATTAGTTAAGCGCTCGCTTTTATATTTTTATTGAACGGTTTTCCTTAAACCAATTGAAGCCATGCTGATGGAAACAGTATGAAATGACATGTTGCATTACAAATACTGGTATGTAATGACTTATGTTTTACTATGCATGCTTACAGTGTGTTTACACGTTGGCATTGGTCAACATGCATGCTGTTAAGAATGTGTTTGATCTTGCCCAGTGGTGGTACTCTGATAGTTTTGATCGACATGGCATAAATGTGTTACTCTCAAAAAGTAGACAATTTGGCATAAATTGAAATTTACAGTCTACTAGACTTGAATTCATCAAATGACAGTGGAATGCAATATTTTTAACAACACGAATTTGGAGATGCTATAGCTTTCTTTTAAGCTTCTTCGTATTATTACATTTCCAGTTGAAGGACACATATACAACATATACTTGATTGTAGAATGCATCATTTTTCATTTGGAGATGCTCACTTTCTATGGGTTTCTTTATATTATTAAATGAAGAATTTAAGCCTTTTCTATGTCTTCATGCTGATACTATTGCATCAACAAAAATGACGTAATTTAACCCAGATGCTTTGATGTTTTTCGCATCTTGCTTTAAAAATGGTTTAGAAAATTTGATACTCAGTTCAAAGTTAACTATTTCTTCAAGCTTATATTTATTTGAAGCTGTCTTTCTAACATGCCAAATAGTATTTTCTTGTTTAGTTTCTCATTTTTCAAAAGGCTTGCAAAAGGGTTGCATCTCAATCACTGTCTTTCAGAATAAATGGAAATTCAATTCCAACATATTTTGTTTGTGTTGGCCAGACTGACGTTTAAAAATTTCAAGCGTTAGATGCTTAAAATTGCCCTCAGTGCCCTATATGTGCTGAATGTTCTGTATATTTCATAATTTCTTCTTTGATCTATCACAATCGCTGTCATTCATAGATATTTTGAGCACCCATTTACCAAAAGACTAGAATTCCTTTTCGAAGTCAACTTGAAGACGTCTAAGGTTTTGACCTTTCAAATTGGATTGTTGAAATGGTGTTCCAGTTTATCCGATTTTTACAGTATTAATTTGAAGTAAATTTTTGATGGAAATAAAAAATTTAGCAGTTTTTAATGTTTAACTTTGGCCAGAAACTACAGTGTTAAAGTGTTTAGTTACATGTAAGCTTATATTGGCCACATACTGCTTCAATTTCAACATTCTCAACATTTCACCCAAAATTACGTTTCTCATTAAAGCAGTAAGCAAATTAAAGAAATCGCGTAATACACGCGTAATACAATTGAATTAGCATAATAGCATTTCTCATCTGCTAGACACACATCACCGCGGACCACATTCCACCAAGCCCAAAATTAAAATTAGCATAAGCATTACTCACGAGTTCACATAGGTGTCAATTTTAAGCAGGACTTCAGCTAATATTAAACAGTATTTCCTTGACATGCCCTAAGGCAGAGGTAATACAAACACACATGTATTATGTATTGCAAACACATGCATACATTATTCTTAATTTCTTAAATTAATGTTGTTTCATGGATTTGACCTAAACATAATCAATACTTATTAGCCATGAACTCAAATAGCACTATTTCCTGCACTCGTTCCATTCTTTGTGAAGAACATCAACTTTAAAAAATTATAAATTCTTTGTATCAGCATGCATCGCCTATTGAGAGAGTTAAACAGGGGGATTAAAGCATCTTTTAGCTCCCAGGCCTAATTAACATCAATATTTGTGGCAACATCAGTGTCTCTTTAAACGCTGACACTTTGAACGTCGTGTCATAAGCAAAGAAATTTGAAAGCAACAGCGTGAATCATGGGTTTTTGTAAGATTTTTTCATTAAAAATCTGCTTACTGTATGTGATTAATAATGAAACGTCGTAGGTCAGTACTTGATAATAATTGTTAAGAAATTAACAATTTTAGTTTATACATGAATTTAGCTACCAAAAATCTTCAAATATTTTCAAGTATTGTGTGAAAACAGAGACCGCAAACTCAGGTATGTTCAACTATTGGGGAAAACTGAGACCGTAAACTCAAATGCATGTATTCAGAATAAATGTTATACGAAATTTGATTTAAAAATTGTTAGTTAAAAGACTGCCGCAAGGCAAAATGTTTAACAAACTAGGAGAAATAATTGCATGTGTATATACCTTAAAACACTTTTAAAAATATTAATAACGATGTAAATGGTAAACATTTTAGCTAAAAAGACTGAGTTAGAAAAGAAATGAAAAGAAATGAATTAGGCTAAAATTTATGACAAAGAAAATGATTGCTGGATTTCACACAATATATGCAACTATTTTATGAACTCCCATGGAATTTTGGCTCTTACTGACCTGAAAATTCAATGATGAGTAATATGGTCATGGATAACAATGTTTTGAATTTTATTTCATGACTTTCATGATTGCAAATGCCAGTATACAATGTGATATGTGATATCATGTGATAGCGATGTTAATATTGATATGCTGCTGTATGTAGACATTTTCAAAATCAATTACTTCTATGACCTTTCCTTGGCTATACCAGCTTTTCCAAAATAAGGTCTGGGGAAACGCTGCCTTTCTTAGCCCAGTGTTAATATGCGTATACAGGTCAAATGGCTAGACCTGATATTGCTGAACTTGAAGGATTGACTGTAGCAAAAGGTGTTTTAGGGCGTACTAGTGCCATACAACTACTTTAAGATTGTTGTTTTACTGATAGTAGTTTTCACTATTATATCTAACAAAACCTTTAATACAAATTGCTATCATAATTTCTATTTCTAACAAGTTTTTAGGAGTAGCCAGTGCGGGATTAGTCCATGTAGAGGCCCTTGGCCGTCGAAATCTCGTGGCCCCCTTTGCACCTTGATATTACAACATTAAACGTTTATAAAACTTTAAATATGCACTGTTAATAATTTTTCTGTGGTAAACTCTTTTAGGACGTTTTGGAAATACACCTGTTCCTTTGTCGCGAGGCTCCTAAAAGGCGTGGGACCCATAGGCCGGTGCCTACTTGTCCAATTGGATAATCCAGCACTGCGAGAAGTTCATTAAAAGCCATTATTCAACTAAAAATACATCGCATCCCATTAATTATTTAAATTAGTAAATGTTTCAAAAATTAACATTACTAATGTCAATGTGTATGGTATAAACTGTTCTTGTTTGAAGAGAGGATGACCTCCTTATTGGACCCGCCATTGGTGGTTTGAGAAACACTTTTCTAAAATAAGTTCTGGAGAGATCCATATTTGCAAGTCACTTGTTCCATAACGATTTCTCTTTGTGGAAATTAAGTTACTTTTATTCCGGACTTTGTCACATTCAGTGAGCTATGTCCTTTCCCTCTCGTTAGGAAAAGACCTCGTGAATGGCAAGGCATGTATTCGAATAAAATTGATATTTATAGTACAGCGATGCAGATATTTGTGCACTTCAGACGCTTCCGGTTAAATACTGCATTCAGAAAAGGTCTCCGAATGTAGAGCGCTTTGAGCTTGGATCAGATTTTGAAAGCCATACAAATCCAAATATTTCTTTCTGACTATGCCATTTCCTAGTTAAGCTTTCATAGCGTTTAAAAAAATTCAAGAAGGAAGATGTTGGAAAAGCCAGTTACTGTGTTGCTTAGCATTTTTAACAGACTGAAATTTGCAAAATTAAAGAAGGTTGGTGTTTACTGTCGAATCTTCTACTATGGTACCAATTTTGATATTGCCCATTCTGAGGCGTATTTCTACTACCTGTGTAGACTGGACAAGTTTGTAGGACAATTAATGATTAGAGCTAATCAGATTACACTACGTACACTAGCATAAACAGCTCAAAAGACTGATGCTATATATTAGTACTCAAGGGACAGTTCAAGAAATTGTTCATGAAAGCAATGCAATAACAAATTCAGCATACGTGTAAATGCTTGATGTTGAATTGGCCAGACTTGCAGACCTGTAACTGGAACACGAGGTCTATTAAACAGTCATAAGATCTAAGGCAATCTAGCTAGGGTGCTCTATCTCCGTATATACTGTACTCTAGACGCTCTAGCTAGGAACTTTCTTCACTATAGCTAGGGTTTTGAGTTGCGGGCGCTAGAACGCTCTATATAGTGTACCGTCTGTTAAGGCGCTCTTCCTAGGGCCACTGGCAGAAAAAATCTGCAGTGTAGCCTATTCGTACCCTTATAGATGACGTCATGAAAGTACAAGTTCTGCTGAAACTTTCATGACGTCACCTATAATACATTTCTAATATTGCTTGGTAGATAATAATGTATGATGGAGCCTAAACCTCTTCTTGAACTCAAAATCGTTATGATATGCAACGTTTATGCATTAATGCGTCTAATACTGACTTGTTCTTATTTTACATGGTATCTGTTCCCCTGTAGGAAATTCACTACAAGTCACAAGGAAATTGCTATTAAAAGTACCTACATGATATTTCAATCCAAAATAACGTCACATTTTCACGGGACCTTATACAATCAAGTTTAGTTAACTTGCACGAAGCCAAAAGAGAATTGTGCGTAAAAGCACTTCAGACCCAACAGTACACAATGGGTTAAGTCCTGAATATATTTATCCACGCAATTTTTTATGTTTTAATACAACTTTATATCTTTGGTGCAAAACTGCTCTATAACGGCGTATGCGCCAGAAAGCATCAAGCCTTTTTCTAAAATAAAAAGTAAAAACAAATAAAAAGTGTAAACGTTCTCCAGTTCATGCCCGGTATTAACGTTAACTACATCTGGTACACCATTTGAATTTGTTACAAGCAATATTTATTTGTGTAAAAATGCCTCACCAGTGATGCAAATGCTATTATTTCTGGGCTTTTTGACAAATGAAATTTGCATACAGCATTGTGCGAGATCCTGAATTAGATTACGTACACTTGGATTGTATTGCACCGAGCAAAGAAAAAATAAGGGGTGGTTGATTATTAAATTGTATAAGTACACTTTGTATTATTGACTTCAAATATTCGCAGCTGCTGGTTGATTGTGATAAAAAAGCGGAAGCTAAGGCTGCCAATTGCTTAGAATTAGGAAAGAGCCTTTTAGGCATTCCTGGACGATATGCTAGTAATGATAGAGGTTTAGAAGCAACTGTTTTCCCCCGTAGTCAATCCCCCAATCGATTGTTTCAAAAGTTTTACAAACTGTTCATTTAAAAAGTAAATATGGAAATAATTCGTAAGAGCGCTCCAGACATCGATTTTCTCTGTACGTCACGTTCTGACTTACTCTTGGTCTGTATTTATGTTTCCAATAAACAGATTTAAATAAATGGAAATATCTACCTGTATACATTTTAACATTCTGCTAAAAGGCGAGCGAATGTTAATCATTTTGGGATACAAAGGCTTCAATATCTTAAATGCAAAACAATTACATTGACAATACATTTTAAAATGCGTTTAAATTGAGACATCCATTTTAAAATATCAAATTGAGACATGCATTTAAAATGCATTTTAAAGTAGTACATTGTAAAAAATATATTTTTTCTTTAAGATCAGCAGAACATACTAGAATAATTCAACACAAATCAATTTTAAGCGTCTTGTTCAAATATCGTTGATTACCAGATAAGTCTCAACACTGCCTAGAAGCAGGCAGCACTTTAATAAAAGGTTTTCTAAGAATATTTATTCTCTCAATTCATAATGCATGTATATGAAGTGGTTTTTTTTTGCTTGTGTGATAATCGTATTGGCACTCCTGGAAAATCACTTACTGATTGCCAACCTTAAGCATGCCTTTATTTTTAAGTAAAAAGTGCTTACACATTTCATCATTCATTTACATTTTAATTTGCTATGCTTGATTGCCGTGTAGTGCGTTGTGCATTCATTGGTAGCTTATATCTGTGTGCAAAATTGTAATTTATCCCATTATGGTGGCATTCCCATCACATGTCACATCCTTGTAACCTAAGACATAAATTCATTTGATGCTGGTCCGATGATAAATTTACAATGTATCATGACAATAGTATGCTCGCATTGTTAATTGACGAAATCTGCTTCTGGTCCATTATGTTTGTTGCACCATTTGTGTAATAATACACACCAACAATGGGTGGCAACAGTTATGGTTGCGTGCCTTTATAACCTGCATGTAGGAATACACATTTGAATTGATTAACATTCCGCAAATTCAGTCCTCCGTGCTCATACCATTGTATTTGTTTTTATTTTTGGTAACAGGTGGCCACATCAATCCTGCTGTTTCCGTTGCCTTGGCCACGGTAGGGAAGTTTCCTTGGAGAAAAGTGCCCATTTTCATGGTAGCTCAATATGTGGGCGCATTCTTGGCATCACTGTTCGTCTATCTCGTCTATGAAAGTAAGTGCCTGGCTAATTCTCTTGGATGCATTTGTGCATTTCAAATGTTTTCATATTCATCAAATTCCAAAATTCCCCAAAATGACAACCATGTGACAACTTGTGAATGCTGAGCCGAAGGATGCTTTAAATACTTCTTATAATTGCTAAACATATTTTGTCCTGCATAGAATTTGTCGTCCACAAGGGTCTGCATTATTTTTAGAATTTTAAAATGACCTACTAATGTATAAAAAAATTCCGTTATACAACCTTCTTCGGAGTATGGATTGCGTGTAGCTTAGTGGCAGCGTGTCTGCCGGAGTCCAGGGTTGAAATCCTGGGTAAGCTATCCTAATTGTGGTTTTCGTGGTTTTCACAACATTTCCAGGCAAATGCAGGGATATAGTACCTCAGGAATCGGCCACGACTGTGTTCCCTACCCCATCACCCTTCAGTTCTTCTAACTATTCAAAGTTTGTGATTAAAATTATGTGTATAGTTTTGGTTTGAGTGGATTGCCCTCTACCCCATGCTGATTATAGTGAAACGAATAATTTTAGTTTGGGAATTTAGGAATTCTTTTGAGACTTATATCTTCAACTAAAAAAGAAAGCAAGTATCTGAAGCATTTGTTTATTTTCTTCTTTTTTATCACGGTACACATTTCTATGGTTCCGCCTTAAATTAAAATGGCAGTATGTAGACTTATTTTTGAGTAAACTGTAACTACAACAACCACTAGACATGTTTAATTCCCACAAACTCTCGCTCCAATTCCATGAGGGTGCGATGTTTGAACTTCTAATTCCCTCCTTGCGCAGACATCCTTCATGAATGGCTTTCTTAAGCTGAATAAGCAGTTACCTAACGTAGTGCCGGTCTACTGAATCTATCTATTTAGCTTCACTTAATCTGTTTTCCCCACAATTTGGCCCTTTTGTGATTTCCTGGCATGAAATGATCACTGAATATAAATAGCGACGGTTCCGCAAATTAAAGTTGGACACGTTCGAGAGAAATTGGAACCCTCCCTTTTCGAATTTTTTTGCTTCATGAAAACTTTTTCGACCCACTCCACTGTTGAACGACCAAACGTAATGCATTATGCATCGGATGTATCTTCTTCAGAACTGATTTTTTTGATAAGCGGATACTAAATACAGCGCATTTTGTATAACTTTGAAACGACCTGTATTATATCCAATTTTTTGATGGGTAAAAATAACACAGGAAATAAAAAACGGCCCCAAAAATATTTGCAATGTGAATCTGTATGAGTTGTAATGAGCAAATTTCACTTTACAACCTGTTGGATAGAATACATATTTATATATGGAAATTTCTCATTTCTCCAAATTGTATTCTATTCTCTTGTGATATTCACTTTTACCCAGAATTGAAATGGACATTGAAATAATGCAGACAGGAAAATAAATAAAATGAACAACGTGTATTCATACATTTGCAATGTCCTTTAAAATGTGTGGATTAATGCAGCTAAAAATATTTATTTTAATATTTATTTTATTTGATAGAAGGAGTTATTTTTGTAAAACAAGTTTGAAAAGACAAGCTTGAAAGAAATATTGTTTGAAAGTTTTTTAGTACAAATTTGGCGATCCGAGCATAAGTAAATTGTCACCACCCTTTGAATTAAGAGAAACCATATAATGTCAAGGCAGGACACAGAAAATTCGAGGAAATCGGCTTTCAAATGGCGAAAACCCTGAGGTGATCACTTTATTTAATCTGCTCCAAATATACAAAGATCAAAAGAGGCCTCTGGAGGAAATGTAATTGATATTTTGGCAGAAGAAAATATACTGACAAGAAATTTTGGTTGGCTTCAGGCAGTACAAGTTTTAATTGTATAGTTTGCATAATGGTGAATAGCTAAACTTTCAAGGGGATATGATTTCGTTGTCATTCATAATTGATGGTGTCCATTGAAAAATCCGTGTAACTTTTAATCTCAATCATTTTATTTTGCTATCTGCAGTAATATCGTAATTCACGAATCGAGTTGTTCTATGATGATTGAACGAATAACAATGTTACAGGGACTTGTTTCAACTGCAGAAACATGCTTATTGCATTATTTGCTCTTTTCAGATGCTTTGATGGATTTTTCCGGTGGCAACTACACAATAACAACTGCTGGTATTTGGGCAACCTATCCTCAAGAATACCTGTCAATTGGTAACGGTCTGGGAGATCAGGTAAGGAAATCGTGGCGTGGTCAATGGGCATATTTCCAGATTCTCATTAGCTTGCAATAAGCAATACCTTTTTGGGAAACAAAAGCACCTACATCTTGAAATACACTGTATTTGAATTTAATGTGCTATTGGTCCATAGACGTTGAGCGTTAGCTTATTCCATAAGATGTGTATACGGTTAAAGGGAAGGTGTGGGGGAGCACACAAACAATAGGTAGGAGTCCAACTTCTTAATGGCGACTACATCAACCACATCGATCGAAACAGTACTGTCAGTACCTGAACAAACGGTCTTTTAGGTGATTTTTTAAATGAACGTCAAATTGTCCCACAAAAAATGGCTTGCAATTTTTTGTCCAATCTTTTGACCTGCTTAAATAACTACAACGAAGTACGTCATTTCTGCCTGTTAACAATGACGCGTAGACGTCAGTTTTACTATTCATCTTTGTCCAAAGCGCTGCAAAAATCGAAGAACATCATGTTATGTGGAACTGTATGTTATTTTGAACGTTATTATTTGGGGTGCCCAGGTGGAAAAAGTTGAATATGATCATATATGGTATAATTGACCATGTATAAGCACATAATATGTGGTTTTGTATATTGACATTGGCATAAATGACAACTTTAGATGAAGCCATATATGAGCCCACATAGCCTATAGAATGTCAAATGTCAAGTAGATAATGCTTATGGATATTTGGCCATATGGAAAATATTTGCTTTTATATTAAAGACAATCTCATTACTTAGCATTGCCAATTAAGCAATGCCAATATAAATAAAAATTAAACTTTGCTATAAGTTACTGTATTATATTTTGTATTTTATGGTTATACAGTGAATGTATGAATGTAAAAACATATGGCTATTAATGAACAAATATTTCCATATATGGTAGGTCCATTTATGGTTGATGTTTGATAACCATTTATGTTACAAGCATACTTATATATGTGGCAGTCTAAATGAAAAGAGCCCACATCTTCTATCCTAGTTCTTGAGATATTGCCACTTATTTCAATTAACAAAGCAAATTGAGTAAAGGGCAATAAGCTAATACCTCGTTCAGACAGGATTCCAAACGCGTTCGGTTTCGCCGAACGGGATCGAAACGCGCGCACGAAAAGCAATAAAAAATGAGGGGTGTTCAGACCGCATTCACGGGATGTGCAGTGCATTATGGGAAACTGCGCTGTTATACAG
>JAQIXS010000813.1:0-38236 GCA_034700785.1 Rossiulus vilnensis | reverse complement strand
TTGCTATCCATGACCAATAAAATATGCTTGCACAAAAAGCTTATGCTCAACACAGATAACCTTATTGGCTGTTAATAAACGTAATGCATGGCGTAACCATGGCACCCATAAACAAGCTAACGTGCTCGCAGAGAAACGTGTATTTGTAAATACGCAAACTACAAATAGAAATTTTAAATAATTGTAATTTAATTTCTGGAATGGGTAAGCAAAATTATAATAATAGTTATTGACTTTTGTCTGTAAACGCATCTCTGTTATTTAAAAGCGCGCCAACTATAAGCAAACCGCAAGCAAGTCTGGGCATGCTACGTGAATCTCTTTCATAATACATCGTAGTGGTCCCAAAAACATTAATTTTTCATTTTGATTGTTTACATTCTTATAAAATATTAATGACTACGTTTCAGTGGGATGTGATTTAAATTTTGAAGAACGTAATACCGATTTAAAAAAAACTTAAAAATTATCATTTATAGCTTTGGTAGAATTTCTTGCCAAAGAAGAGGCAAAGGTCCGATTAATACCAGAACAATTGGCAAGTTGGGTGGAGGTGGAGTTAACAGAAACTGAAACTATTTGCATCTTTGTCATCGATGGTACATTAGTTTCACAGTATTCTGACGAAGCACAAATCGTAATTAAAAGGAACGAAGAGTATGCACAGGAAAGTACCAATTAACATAAAATATGTAAAAGTGAAAAATTGTCAGGTGATAATTATGTGAAAGTGTTTAATTTATTATACAGGTATGTCATGAGGTTGAAACGAATTTGGCATTTACCAAAGATGCTACAACACAAACTAGCGATCCAGTTCAACATCACACTGATGTTCAGACAGATGCAATAATTATGAAGGTAGCTTATATTACATGCACTTGGTAAAATCTGCTCTGGATAACGTCGATTTCGAAAGCGATTTTTCCCAATGTCGAAAAAATTATAAGAACAAAAATGGAAGTGATTGAAAGTGAAAATAAAATTGCATAGCATGTATTTTCTTGATACTTCAATCATTTGGCTGCAGAATGTATATAATTGAATACTGAAAGATTTTTGTTAATTTAGGACATCAGTTGTTGGTCAAGCTCATGGGACCTTCATGATAGCTTGTCTGAGCAAATGGGTCTGCCATCATGTTAATAGCAATATAAATATCCCAATAAAAGCGGTCATCATTAAATTTTTTTTTTTTAAAAACATTGCAGCGAACAATACTGGAGTTATCACAGATTTGGTAAGCTTGCCAAATTATTGACATTATAAAAAAGGGTTTACATTATAAGAACGATCTGACCTTGTTTATTGTAAAGATAATTTTGTATGGAAATAATCAGAGAAAAAACGGAATAAAAATCGTTGGATAATCTTCGAAAAATTACTTTTGGAAAGCCATTGGATGTTTCTTAAATTCAGAATGTTAAATTCTGAGGAGACAAAATTCTTTCTGAGAGTACATGTATTTACATAATGTGTCAAATTTACCAAATAAAGTTCTTCAAGCTGAGTTGAAGCACTTGGAAAAAATCGAGCATAATTATCCGTTTTAAAAAATCCCAAGGTTAAAGGTACATGTGTTAATGTTATTGTAAAGAATTATTCCCTCCCCCCCTTTCCCCAAAAAAAACCCCCAGTAATAAGCTATTTTGGACACAAAAAAGTAAAAGAAAAGGATGGGAAATGTGTTTTGAGAAATTAAAAATAACCAAATGAAGCATATTTGTCTGTTTGACAGTTTCTAGTTAGGATTTTTCTTTTGTAGCACACAAGGTTGCTGTTCAGCTTGAATTTAACAGAATGTTTGTTAAGTTTAAACTTGCACCAGAAAGTACTTATGGCTTATCGCAATTCAGCACACAATGAAATCCAGGGTGAATTCTGTATTAATGAATTTTCTTGAACATTTTTTTTCGAAAATGATAACATTCGGGCCGTTTTAGTGAAAATTTTCTTTAATGTAATATTCAGGACATGATAATGACGAGTTACAACAATTAACTTCTTTATGGTCCCTGGAGTCTCCCATTGTTGACAAGAAACCGGTCACCTGCTTTACTTGGAACATGGCAAATCAAGTGAGTTGATAAAATATATAATTTTTCAAGAATTGCTAAGTTATTCCAAGGAAACCTGGATAATTAGAGGTGTCTTGATTATTATGTCATTAAGTTGCATGTAAGTTGGTAAGACGAGATCACTAAACAGGAACATAACCATCTGTTCTATACTTTTTAATAAGGTATTAACTTGAGCATAACATTTTTAGAACCTCTTGTGCGTTGGATATGGAGATTGTGAAAGTAATAGTGAAGCAGCAGGATTGATATGCTGTTGGTCTCTTAAAAACTTATTAGTAAGTTTAATATATTATAAATTGAAAAATTTGCATTTTAAAATATCCCATTACAAAATGACATTATCTTAAAACGAATATTTGCAGCATCCACAACGATGCCTACATTGTCCCGGAAGTGTAACTTGTGTGGATTTCTCAGACATGATGCCAAATGTTCTTGCAGTAAGTACATGTCATTTTTTCCCCAAGAAGTATTTGATGTAAAAATAGTTTTTTGCTTGGTTAGCATTCTTTTGGATTCTATAAGTATCCAAAGTTGTTAAAAAAAAGCTTAACAAAATCACCTGATAGCCTCATTCATTTTACTACCGATTATATACTAGGTAATGCACTTATTGTCTTAATAATGTAATAACAATAGTGTGGATTACAAGATGGAACTGTTATGGTCTGGGACATTTTGATGCCTAAAGGGCAGGTTCTCTGGACGAGCAGGTCAGTGTCTATTAAACGAAAACCTGTCCTATAATATTAAACGAACGAGATATATTTTCATTTCGATAGTTTTTAAATCACAAATAGGGACGATAGTCTTCATCATTATGGACCGGTGCAGGCGGTTAGGTGGGCAAAGCTGACAGGCATTCAAACCTTAGTCAATGCAACTGCAGCTGTTGAAGAAGTGATAATAACAATTTCAGATGATGGAAGGGCATACAAATGGATTTTTAACCAGGAGAAATACATCAAACGAGGTGTTAATATGTAATTCACGGTTTATCTATTGCAACGTTCGACTTACTCTCAACAACTCCCTCATTTAGATTTGTTTCGATTGAAAGTGGTGAATACCAAATATTCGCATAAAATTGGTATTATTGAACCGTTAATGACATACGAGCCTCTCTGCTCTATTGGTTTTAATGCATTATGTACGCCTATAGAAAGGTAAGCTTTAAATTGAAGGCAATATTATCACGGAAAGGTCGAAATCACATTTCATTTTAATGAAAATGAAGTCCCGTTTTTTATAGCTATTTAGTTGGCTCTGGTTTAGGGGCAATTCATCTTTGCTCAACCCTTTATGAAAGAAAGTGTTTAAGCACTTATAAAGGCCATCAGGTAGGTCAGACAACTGTACTTGTTAATAGATGACTATTTAAACAATGAGCTAGTTTACATAAAGCTTCTGCTTTTGACAAGGACGATTTGTATGCTTTGGATTATGAGAAAGGAAAGTAGCAAATTATTGATTCAATGATCAATGATTCAAATCATTTTGATTTTTATTATTTTATTTGTTGAATTTTATAGTGCAGACTTCTAAACAATTGACTGCGTTGGGAAATAAAATTTTTGTTGTTTGCAGTAATTATCTAAAATACAGAACTATCAACCACTTTTGCTAAAAGAAAATTCAGAAAGCTCAATAAACATCAAATATTTTCTTTGCTTCTTTGCTTAATCTAGGGACCAGTTTACAAAACATGTGTTTCACGTAAGGCTACTGATGCATTCCTAACATGTTCTGCTGACTGTACAATCAAATTGTGGCATCAGGGTCACAAAAGTTACTTATTGTGTCTGCATACTTCTATGGTAAATTATTTGAACCTGTATATTCAAAACATCAGACTGGAACACAAATTTAAAGCTAAAGTATTTTTAACAAAAAAAATTATAGAATCCTGTGTATGATGTTGCTTGGTCACCATTTAAGTCCACCATGTTCGCAAGCATCTGCCCAGGTCGTTTAGACATTTGGGACTTAAATCACAGCATGCAAGTATATTTTAACAAGTATTTCAAGGATGGCTTTTTTGAACAAGTTTTGATACATTGAACAATTTTCCAGACTTGAGCCAGTCATCACTGAAAAAGCGTCAAGAAAGGAAGTCTTGACAACAGTCTTGTTTTCAGAAAATTCTAAAGTGGGTACTTAAATCTAATCCATACAAATAGTGTCAGTACTGCATGATGATGGGGTTACCCTCCTCACCAGCAAATTGAAATTCAAATTTAATCTAATGATACCTTGTCATACATGATTTAAATAACTGACACTAGCATGAGTTATACATTTTATCTATCAATTAATTTTGCCCTTTGTTATTCCTAGAGTCTGTTTATAGGCAATGCTGATGGAAAAGTGAAAGTGTATCTAATTACTGGATTGCGTTATGGGGTGAGTGACTTAAATCGCTACAATATTTAATATGGACACATGAATAAAATAACATGTTTTACAGGAAAGTGAACTATCAGAATTAATAGATGAGCTAGTTAGACGCACAAATAAACTGGACAACAAAGTGTGACGTCCATTTGGAGTGATCAAATAAGCATTTTATTGTAAAACAAATTCGTTTACCAGAAAATATGTAAAAGAAAAAATCACTGTGGGTACCAGCACTGCGTTTAACATGAAAAATAAAATAGCTATAAAACAAAATCCGTGAATTCACGTTTTTCAAACGACGAAATTTCACACTTACCTAAGTTAAATAATTCTACAAGAAGCCTAGCCTTCGAAATCTGGATTTTTACGAAGAATGACGAATCCCTCAATGATAGGCGTCAATGGTAAATCTATTTTATGATTAAGGAAGTCCAACACAGTTTCTTGAAAGAGCAAATCTCTCATAGTAAAAGCATATTTTGCAATACAGTATAAGCATCACCGACTACTTAAGTAATTAAGAGGTTTGTGGCAAACATAAATAAGACCTTCAAAGAGATAAAAAAGGATACATTCATCGCCTGCAAGTTCTGCTCTTTCTCCATGTGCAAGCAACACTGGAGTGGTATGCGTCTGGAACCCAGTGATAGTTTTTGGTTTACCAGCTTGGCCAACAACATCAACCGCCTAGAAATTACAAACAATTTTTATTATGGCAAAATACATGAGCATGCCTTAATTTATAGTAGGTTTGTAGCTGAGAAACGGATTATATTCTGTTTATCATGGGAATTTTTAGGAATGCCTCAAACTGACTAATAATGGGGGTACGTTTAATGACCTTAAATTATTTGGGATGAAAACTGATGGAAAAATACTGACCTGGCCTACACGAATTGGGACAGGCAATGGTCTTGACTCTTCATCAAAGGTGACTAACATACGAGGTTGCATGGCAGGTACCAAAAAGTACAGCATGTAATGAGATTTGCCTAAGATGACTGAAATAAATAATATAGAGGTGTAAAGAGCTTTTGTTGTATTAACTTCAATATGGTTATTAAACATTACATCAAATTGCCCTGCATTCTTTACAATAATTTTGAAGCAACATGTTCACAATTTTCTTGCCTTTTTTAACCTTTTGTTTTCTGTGATAACAAGGTGTTGTAATGCACTTAAAATCGCACCATGAATGTTTGGAGATTCACGAGGTGTGACAAGAATTGAAAACCTTGTGCAATACTAAGGTTAATTACACATTTGCACAGTTAAATAAGGCATTTCACTTACTATTTTTGACATCTAAAAATGCAACCAAAGTTGCCATGAGTCCTCCCACGGCCACTGTCCTCATTAGTTGCCTGTCACTATGGTATGGGCAAAGCGTTAACGTGCCTTTGCCCAAATGGGCTAAACCCTGAGCGATGCGCACCATGAAAAGATTGTTGGGGTCTTTAGCATGGTACTGTGCAAGTTGTCGCAACATTGCAGCCAACCGAGCATTGTTTGTACCTGGAAGAAGCCAAATTTTAAACCATGTCGCAACTGCTAATATCAAGCAAATGAAAATAAGACGTAATTACCCGCGCCTATAAGACCCATTGCAAAGATGGCACTATGTGCCACTTCTGGGTCGCTATCGTGGGAAAATTTGCTGAGGGTTTCCATTATGTTAAGTTTGGGGTTGGAGACAGAGATAAGACCTAATGCGAGGGGCACCGCACGACGAATCACTGGCTCTCCATAACGTAACTACAAATGTTTCGAAACAGCACTGAATGACAGCATCTTCAACCAGAGATAATTCTGAAATGGATAATCTCTAATAAACATGTGCTTACCAAATGTCCAAACATTCTGAATGCCATTTCTGCCCCAATGTCTTCACCCATTGATATAAGGGCAATGCCAAGAACAGCTACAACCTGCTGAGATGAAAGGTCGACATTTCCTTTCTCTTTTTCCTTATCGTCCTTTTTGTCGTCTTTCTTCTCATCCTAGAAAACAACGTCATACCTCAATACATAACAATAGGTTTTGGAAATCGGGCAAGTTTATAGCCTCATCAACCTAAACCATTTCCAGTTTAAGGAAGTTATCAAACATTTTTTAAATGCATTTTGTACACACATTCTCAAGAATTAAAAGCTGCTTACTTTTTCGCTGTGTTCGTAGTGCTCGCTGCAAATGTGCAAAAGGTGCTGCACTTTAAGCACATTTCCTGTCCCAGCATAGGCGCAGATATCCACCATGGTTGTGGCCATACTTTTAAATGGCTCAGGAATCACTTCGAGGGCAGCTATGACCGCCTCCACACTTTCCTGCTTCCCTACAAGCATACACATATGAAGCATGAAATCACGTTCGAAATTAACCACCTTGACTAGTGTAAAAACAAGATTTACCAAGATAGCAAAGCCCTAAACCAAGTGGTAAGAATCGAGCATAGGTGTCTTTGAGATCTTTTTCAGATTTCTCAGACTTTTCCATCAATGTCTGCAAGATGGTCGAGGTGACATCGGGACTGCAAGTACCAATAGCAATCAGACCACATGCCAATGCCGCCATGCCGATGACCTTAATTAAAAATAACAAACACATTAAACTTGAACGCAGAGAATTTAATAAAACTAAACTAAAGCTGTATATGTATACCTCCATATTTGACTTTGGATCAGCCATTACCGGCAAAAGCACGTTAAGTACTTCTTCACGATTGGAGCCAACATAGGCCAGACCCAATCTGTAATTCAAAAGAACAGGTAAAGTATTTGAAATTGGAGTAAAATTAAGGATTATATCGTTCCATTTCTATTTTAAGACAACGTTTCTCAAAGTATGGGTTGCAGAAATGTTTTCAAATTGGTTTTCCTAACTTCCATATTCTTCCAAGGTTAAAAACTGTACATTAAGTCATGCATCTGCTCATCTAATTCACGAATAATTTAGAAGAATTTTTGGTAAATAGGTAAATTGCCAAGTATGATATAAAAAAAACACGAGACCTACCCTACGATAGCACCAATTCTCATAACGTTGTTGGCATGAAGCACATAATCGGAAAGCAAGGCTAATGCTGGGTCACAATCATTTCGAACACCGCAGTTAACTATGCCACAAGCAAGTAGTGAACCAGACTATAAAACAAGGAAAAGTTAGCAAATGAACTACAAGGTTTAAAATAGTTTACATTATGAACTTACCTTGATGTAATCTTCTGATGAATAAAGATACTTGTCAATCTGCGTTAAGCCCCCTTCAACATCCCACAACAGGATAAGTCCTAGGGAGGCTGTAGCACTCAACATCCCTACAATGAAAAAAACATTCAGTCTTTACCATAATTTTATATCGCAGTAATAGTTCAATAAAATGTCCAGACAACTACCATGCTCTTTATTTTTATGCAACCACTTGTTGCCATCTTCCATCACCAATTTGTCCTGACCGAAAGCAGCGTTGACAAAGCCGTTAACAAAACTCGATGCTAAATTATGTCTCGCAGAATCCACTTGTGATCCACTGGGACCAAATGACGGCCCTAGAAATATCAAATAATTGTAGAGAGCAAGATTTATCTTTAAATAATGCAAAGTAGTAATTAAATAAGCACGTTTATGCAGATGAAAACAAACTAACATATCATGCAAACAGCTTCAAATTTGAAAAATTCTTAAGATTAACAATGGACATTTTCTTTTGCAAGAAATTTGATTTATCACGATTTTATTTTGAAAGCATTGAAAGTGTAGCTATTTAGGTAATACATACGATTAGACTCTAGATGGGTTTTATAAATATCCTCAGGAGTTTTCGATTCCATGATATCCAGTTCACGAGCCAAGGATAAGAAATGGTTATTCAATTGTGAATTAGACATGATGTCTCCTAAATCGTAGTTTTCTTCCAAGTCATCATTTAATTTCAAATAGATCTGTTGACGGGCAAGCATAAATGCCATTTGCTTTTGAATTGATCTAGACAATCAGAAAAAAATCAGTTTCATATAGTGCTCGTAATTGCTTTGCAAGATTTTCAAATCATACTTACACATCTTTGCAAGATAGAAATATTTCTTCAATTAAATTCATGTCGTTCAGCATCATTGCCAGCCTTAGTGCCTCCGGAAAACGTTTAAACTTGCGAAAAATGCTCAAAGATGTTTTCAAAAGATTCATGTTTTCTGGGTCAGGTACATAGGCCACACAACTAAAATATTTAAATATATTATGTTTCAAGTCCAAGAACAGGTTATGGTAGGCAACTAAAAAAGAACTGAGAAGTAACCAAAAATAGACGCAGTCGTTTCTTGAAAATGACTTATTTGCAGACCACTTTGACTAGTTACCTTGTCAAATACAAACAAACTCTTGGAAAAACGCTTTCATCAACATATTCTTCTAGCAAATCGAGTCTTTCAATTTCCATAAGTAAATCACAAGCTTCTGCTTCTGCGTTATGGTGCATGTTGTAAGGAACAATCTCCTTGGCTAACTTGAGAAGGTTTTCGCGTTTATCAGCATCCTTTTCAGACAATTCATTCCACTCACGTGCAATCTCCCCTGACAAATGCCTATAATGACAAATAATTTTCAATGGAACTCTTATTTTGCACAAGTGTGACAAAATGAAATACACAACTGTGCCTGAGAGACTTTACCTCACGTATTCATGTCCCCAAGAACCAATTTCTTCCTTGGATCCCAAAAGTCTGTATTTTAGACATTCTTGATTTTCGCTCATTGTCATTGCCAAAATGGAAACGATATCAGCACAAAATCGCTATCATGAAACACAAGCTGTAATTTAGAAACTATAGTAATGCATAATGTGGGAATCATTTTTTTCAATCCCTACCTTGGTATCAAGATCAACAATTTTCTCGTACGCTTTCTTAAGTGTATCATAATGAGGTCGGAGAAATTTTAATGGTTTTGGTACCGATGTCATTGATGTTGTTGATGCACGAATCTGAACTCTCAGACTTTCCAAAACAGATTTATACAACTTTTGATCATCTTCCTGCACAAGAACATAAAATGAATAAAAAAATTTGCTTGATGCTTTGGTAAAATTACAACATTAGGCTATATCATAATTTGAAAATGCAAACGCAAATCTTACACTCAATCTCTCTACTAGCATATTTAATTCATCTTGCAGTTGCTTGTCTTCTTCGGTCTACAAGAAAAAAATTCAAATAAATGTAGTTTCCACATCAAAATTATTATCAATCGTTATCTTTCGTGTCAGAGAATTTATAAGTAACAATACACTCCATAATCCTCAATTGGTCTAATACATACCCGGCACCTCAGTTCTCTAAACCTTTCAGTACTAGAAGGCTCATTTTTAAACAATGGTATAATACAGGTATGCAATTAGTTTAATTCAGACATCTTTATTATGAACTAATGCCTGAGCAATTGGTTGGCAAACCTTGATGTAATGTGTAGTGCAAAACCATTTTCGTCTTGATTTTCGTTTAGAGCAGAATGACACTCAAGAACAGAAAAAATTTTGAAATATTCTTTTCAATGAATATTTTTCTAGATTTTTACATTACAGCAAAAACGCATATAGTTCAGTTGTCAAAACTGCAGCAGTTTCCAAATGAGATTTGCCAATTTCATTATCGATAATTAAATTTGCATCTAGTCAACTAAATACTGTTACGTTACGCTTATCAGAATCTTCAGAAACACCAGCCTACAGATACAATATCGAAAACTACAAAAACGGAAAACAATTACATGCATTATCATTCAAGCTGCCATTATGACACAGCATTTCATAAGCCGGATTGGGATTATCGATTCAAAGAACGTTAGTAGTCAAGCCTTATATTTTGTAAGCATACGAAACAGTGCTTACTCTACTCTTACATTAGAAATGATACATACCAAGTCCAGCTCCTTTTCCTCTTCAGTTTTCTTGTCCTTTGTAGACTTCTCAGCAGTTTTCTTGCTAGCGTCCGCCATTTTTCAACACGTTCGTTGACACCTTGACGGTAGATGGCAGCACGTAAAGGCTGCGTACACGTGCGAAATGGTAGACGTGAATTAGTACAAGTTGATTACAGAATTTTTATGTTTTTTATTATTATTATTCAATGGCTGGGGAGAATAATTTTACACTATCTTACGAAGGATGTAACTTCCTTCGTCAGAGACTTGTGTTGGCGACTTTGAGTGGCAAAACAGTAAAAATTAATAACATACGGCACAAGGAAGAAGACCCTGGATTAAAGGGTGAGATATTTTTTAGCCATTACGTGGGTATAGAAATTAAGCGTTGTATACCTTATATTATTTTTACTCATTATTTGTAGAATTTGAAGCGAGCTTTGTACGCCTTTTAGACAAAATAACAAATGGAACAAAAATCGAAGTGAACGAGACAGGTAATTGTATAAGGCTGTAATAGTAAAACGTCTTCCTCTTGTTTCTCATGAAATGAAATTAATGATATGAAGAAGTCTTATTATGCATACAGGCGTGGTTAATATGACTGTTTTGAAATCATTTTCTAGGAACTCGCTTAATTTACCAACCAGGATTATTAACCGGTGGGAATTTTGAACACGAATGTTGTCCGCAGCGATCAATTGGTTACTATCTGGAGGCCCTTATCTGCCTAGCACCATTTTGCAAAAAGCCAATGAATGCAGTTCTGACTGGAGTGACCAATGATCAAATCGACCCATCGGTTAGCCATCAATTGAAAAATGAATTAACTTGAAAAAATCCAGTTGCAAATTGTAATTGTATACCATTTCTCATTAGGTAGACGTCATTAAACAAGGCACTTTGACAGTTCTCAGAAAATTCTTGGGAGTCGATGAGGGTCTGGAATTTAAGGTGGTACGACGTGGAATGCCTCCAGGAGGCGGTGGATTAGTAACATTTAAATGTCCAGTCCGGCGGCAGTTACGGCCTTTACACGTACATAACATTTATCATAAATTCAGTAATGTTAACATTAAATAAGGGCTTTTTACAAAGAAATGTTTTGTACTTAAGTTCACTGATCCAGGTAAAATCAAGCGAATACGTGGGGTTGCATATGCTACCAGGGTTTCCCCTGCAACAGTTAACCGCATTGTGGAGTCTGCAAAAGGAGTGCTATTAAATTTTCTTCCCGATATTTACATTCACACCGATCACTGCAAGGGTTCCCAATCTGGAAAGTAAGCTGAACTATCAATTTTCGCAGCATTCGTCAGAAGTTTGAACAAACTAGTGAAATGTTGTTCCCTCCTTAGATCACCTGGATTTGGAATCAGTTTATATGCAGAGACAACCACTGGAGTTTTCTTGACAGCTGAACTGGCATCTAATCCTAAGGAAAGCGGAAAAGGTCCTAGCATACCGGAAGACCTGGGAAAAGAGGCTGCAAACTTGTTACTGGAAGAAATATATCGGGGTGGGTGTGTATCGTCAACAGACCAGAGCCTGGCTTGCTTATTTATGGCTTTGGGCCAGCAGGATGTGTCCAAGTTGCTAACCGGCCCACTATCCCCATACACGTAAGCAATCTAAAATCTGATAACAATAAAAAATAATCAGCTTTTATTTAAAGGTTTGTTATTACATTTCTTGCAGGATTCAGTTTCTGAGGCATCTGAAGGATTTTTTTCAAATCATGTTTAAGTTGGATATACAAACAAACGATGAGGAATTAAGAAACGGTGCTGAAAAGATTTTGATGACTTGTCTCGGGGTGGGTTATACAAATCTCAGCAAAATCACAACCTAAAATCCTAGCTTATAATGACTTCGTAATCACACTTTAAATGATTGGTGTATTATTATGTCTTGATTTTGTATAAATACCATTTATAAAGTCGACACAGTTTTGTTTGCATTCTTTCTGCTGAATTATTAACTGACTTTAATTCCAAGCTATAATGGACCAAGGTGTAAAAGCTGCTCAATGCACTCGCCAAAAGTTGTTCCATTAAATGGTTAATTACAATGCATACCTTGCCCGAGCCTTTTCTTGTTGGTGCTGGTTGTTACTAGAGCAATATTCGTTATAAACCAACTTGAAGAGGAAAAGATGGAAGACTAGAACCAAAAATGCGATTGAGACCCAAAACAGAGTTGGCAGGCCTCCAAGATGATGACCATGACGATGGAGAGCAATTATGTGATGCTCATGAGCTGGAGCTGAAAACAAGCATTATTATGACATGTTAATGTGTGGCAATACTTGAGCATTATATATCAGTTTCAATACATAAACCACTGAGAAAGTTACCTTCCACAACTTCTTTCACATGGATAGTGTGCTTCAACTCTTCCATGTGCTGTTTGTTATCTGTTATGTACAATATAGCTGTTGGTGGATCTGTGAGCTTCACTGGGAACTGTTTTTTCTGTGTACTGCAATTCAAGAGATAAAAGATTCGTGAATACAGTGCATAAATTAGCTTGGAAATTTATGCAATAATTAATCCAAAAAGTTACAGAAGATGTACAGCTAAAAGAACCATTTTCTAATGTTCTTTGGCTGGGAAAATCATGGTCCATAATGGAGTGCCTGACCTGAGCTCAACAGGAAGATCCAAGCACCCTCCGTCACACGCATAGTAGTTCTTCATACTATAATCGAGAGCAACGTAAATAGATGCTTTGTTGTCTTCTCCGACTATGACGCTTATATTCAAATGGGTGCTGTTTCCGTAACGAATTCTACGAAAGTCATAATCACGGTGGAGATCCTTTGGATGTGTGCAGAATTCTAAGTGATGATCGCTGAATTTTAGGGCCCCAAAGCTCAACAAAATTGATTGTATCACACCGTCGG
This sequence comes from Rossiulus vilnensis, assembly GCA_034700785.1. NCBI lineage: Eukaryota > Metazoa > Arthropoda > Diplopoda > Julida > Julidae > Rossiulus > Rossiulus vilnensis. The sequence continues at coordinate 24,944 of JAQIXS010000813.1, read as the reverse complement.
CTCCTAAAATAAAAACAACAGAGTAAGAGACTTAAAATTTTGCACTAAGAGTTTTAATAAAGAAACAATCTTTTGATATAATTGAACTTGCAAACTTGTTTACCTGCTTGCAGCATAGAATGGCAGCCTTGCTTTTCCAATGTTAGTTTCCATAAAGAGACCACATTAATGATGTCGTCTACGCTACTAAGGTGAGACCATAATGTAGATGCTTGTCTAAATTAATATAAAATTTGATTGAAGACGTAGCAAATATTGAACCCTGAATATAATGTACAATGGCAATAGCTAAAACTATTTTGGGCAACCAACTGCGTGTGAAAACAGAACCCACTTACAATGTGTGAAGTCCATCGTAGCACCGATCTGGGCGTGAAAGCAACAAAGTGAGTTCTTGTTGACGCGATTGTGAAATATCAACTTCGTGAAGTGGGGCTCTTGTATTGGACAGAACATAATAAATAGTGGCATTGATTTTGTCCCCGTTCAAAGCATTTGCTGCTTTTGAATAACTAATAGAAAACCCAGTACCCCAATGCTGTAACAAAAATAAAAAATAAATTAGATATTTTTACACATGATAATGGCGCCCTCTAAACCATGAATTTGTGAGAAGAAAAAATTCAATTTTCAATAAAAGGATTTACTCTTTACCTGCTGCCAAACTTTTTTATGGTCTTCCTTTAATCTTTTGGGAGTACTTTTCATTGCTCGGCTATAATTCTAAATGTGAAAGCAATTTTATAAAGTTGGTCCCTCAACCGCCATCGCAACTCCAAAAAAATTCAATTCTTACACTCTGAGCTTGACGGATAACTTCATCCTGTGCATCTTTAAAGTCTGCTTTGGAAATGGGGCCCATATAATGTACAGACAATAAAACAAACAAAGATTCTGTGCTGAAGAGCAAACAAGCAGTTTATATAACCATATTCAGAATAAATATGAATATTTTACTATTAGCAAATATTCACCTCTGGCGTTTAACCCGAATGCTTGTGGCCAAATCTGAATGTATGATGGCCAATGCAAAATACTGACCGGAACTATCAGGAATAGGGATTTGACCAGAGATTACGGGTAACTTTTCCGATTTCCCCCCAATGTCAACTCTAAATTTAAAAATAAACAAGAAGCTTTTTAACTATATCTTGTGTGAATTTCTTCAAATATACTATCAGTTGTCAACTTACGGCACTGTAGATTTTGTTAACATTTCCAAATCCACAATCCGAGGCGTTTCTATATCGAAGTAAATGTCTTCATCCTGTTCACAATGTCAATAATTAAGATATAAAAGTTACCACAGAACATCCCTAATCAATTTCCAATTAATAAATATTCTGAATTTAATGTACACCTGATGTTTGGATTGAAAAGACATTTCTCAAAACGAGAAAGTAAATTCACACAAAATTTCATAAATTTGATGCTAGAAAATTTATATTAAATTTCCTTAAGTATTGTTTAGTATGTGTTGGGGAAACGTCAAAACAGGATTCTCTGTCTTGAAAATTTTATTTCACGCATATTTAATACAAAAGACTTCAATATAGCTAGAGACAACAAATTCAAGTGACTAACCATTGGATTGGTGATTTTAATGTCTTGAACAAATAAAGACGGCATGGTCCGATGAGCATATGTAACATAATGAATATCCAAACTTCCTACAGGCTAAATATGACAATATAACGAGATTAAATGGTGCATTCTTAAACAAATTAATACCATCTGGTTTCAATCAAACTCACCTTACTAAAGCACTGAAATTTATGTACAATCCCCGTTGTATAATGAACCACAGTTGCCTCTTCAACATGATTAACAGTCAATTAGATTTACAGCTTTTTATGGTCATATTGTAACAATATTAAACAAAGCACAATTTTAACTTACCTTTTGGGTCTGATTCATCCAGACTAAGAGAAACCAAAGGATGAAATGGGACACGAATGGACAGTTTTCGTTTGCTTTTAAGATACAATTCCCCATCAGGTTCAATTACAATTCCAATTTTGCCATTTCCTAAATAAATTAACCTCATCAATACAAAAAAGAAGCTTAACAGCTTTTCAAACTTACTTTTAGAGAAAACATACCAACATATGGAAGAAATGGACTTTCATTCTCCAACAATGGTGAATGCCTAATATTTGCATCAAAATTCGCTGCTGAATCATAAAACATTGTTAATCTATCACTAAGACATCGACCAACTGGATCTGAAAATGAGAATGCAATTGCGAAAGTGAGGCTGAGTGGAGATGTGTTTTGAAATGCATGTTTTCTGAGGACACATTTGATTTTAAACTTTATAGTGCTGCAGATTTCACAGTTTAATCAATACTTTTTTCGTGATTAGTTTTACATGTGCATTAAAATATAAAATATGAATTCAGCAGGTGTATTAAGCACAGAATGTATCCTCGGAAATTTTTTGCATGACAGGTATATTCGCCTAATTACCGTTTTTTTGAAAATTGCAAGGTAAAAATGCAAGCCAACCTACCATGCAATCCGGATTTAGGTGATGAAAGCAATAACCTAATTAAATAAGGCCCCAAGTATACCAAAAATGCCAAAACGAAGAGCACCAAAATGATGATCTTTCGATTTCTGAATTAGTAAACAATTAATGTCAGTATACTATGTTTATATTACACATATAATTACTGCACGCGGAAGTGAAATCTATGATATACTAACGATATATTGCCTGCATCGATGTTGCGTCTCATCCATCTCCACCGATCTGTCAAATCCATGGTATTTTTGGGCGATTTTTATGGCCCTTTGAACAACATGATTTTATGTGCTAGCTAGTATGCGTCTGTCTAATAATATATATGTATAACAAAAAATATGTCACTTCATGCATATCGATGAAAATTCATTTTCGCATCGAACAAATGCACGGCTAGATGGAAAACAAAAGTTACATAATTAAGTTTATAGCAATGTTCTATTGTCAAGATCGATCAGGACAGAATTTTCCTTTTAAAAAATCACTCCTGCATTACTTTGAAACCATATTATTATCCCAAAATCTGTCAAATATAAACAAATGAAGCATGTGTATTAACATTTGTTTTTATGCCACGACCTGAATATGATTTATGCATATCGTATGCTGTACCATCACATGAACTATTACATATTCTTGCATTACTATTGACTATTGACGCATATTTTAGGTGCATTAAGAATCCGACTGGGCATAAGCTCGTTTTATAACAGTATAATTTGTTCAAAAACTCATAATAATTAAGTACTGACCGCAAATATACGACCGCTCCTTTTAAATACGTTGTCACTTGCACTGCAACTCCGCACTCCCACGGCAAGTCATACAAGTTCATGATCATCCACCACACAGCCTACACTCCCTACAGGCACTATTGTTGGCACCAGAGGGCGCAATGGCGCATTGTTCTATTTACATACATTTTTGTCAAACTCGGAAGCCCTGTTGGAAAATGTAGGAAAAATAATGTACATTGTATTTGACAAAACAATACCTTTGATTTTACTCCTATACCTGATAGAATGTATACTCAGGATTTAAAAAAAAATTGATGTTTCCAAACTTCAGTAGAAATAATAATTTTCGACATCTGGTAAAAAGCCATAATTTGTAATTAATTGTTTTCTATAAATTTTGCCTATGACGCTCCCTTCTGATATTTTTTTTTCTAAAAAATCTTACATACAATATACATGTATGGCGCTTGAAAAACATTTATTTGCCAAAATTTTAGGCTAAAACTTTTCTATATTTAAATTATTGAATGTTAATAAAGGGAACGAAAGTATGCAAAAATCCATGCTTGCAAAACAACAGTTTTTGGCACTAAAGACTGACAGAATTATATGTTCAGCTAGTCCATAAGTAACATATCATATAGACATTGATTTTAAGAAAAAATAATTTATAAAATTAACTTTTTAATTAGTTTATTATGGAATGTCAATTTGTTTTCTTAAAAGAAGATTAAAATTGTCTTTTAAAACCATGGTAAAGTCCTATTGTGTTTACTTTTGGGATGAATAGAAAGAGGATGCCACTAAACGACATTTTTGAAGAGTGCGCATATAAGCCGCACCCCTTCAGATTATAAATAATTGTGAAAAAAGGGCAGCTTATAATCGAGCAACTACAGTACAGCGGAAGTGTTGTCCATTTATGCGTGCATCAAAATACTGATTGCAACAAGACTTCTGTTCTTGAAGATTTTCTGGCAAGAATGGTGGCCAGAAATAATAGACAACACTTCAAAACAATTACCATAGTTAAATTATGTCATACTTGTCGACCATAGCTGCAACATGTTTACAACATGTCTAAGAATACAATTGTTTCATTTCAGCAGATGTAAATTAGTTTAAAAAAAAAAACTGGAAACCAGTTTAAGGTTCAGCAATTAGTGGCTGTTAAAAATTAAATTATACAAAGCAAGAACTAATTTACAGACACTTTTAATCAACTATTGATGCGATTTCGCTTTTTCAATGATCTACAGAATAGGCTGCCATTTTGAGATGCAGCGACAGTGATGATGATTGTGATTGTTTTCATGCAGTTTAAGCTTCATCACCATAACAAATGGAATATCCATAAATTCCCTTCACACCCCCTACCCCCTCAGCCTCAAATACGTCTGTATCCATAAGACGAAGTTTAACAACATAACTTCCATTTCGGAACACTGCCCTAAATTTGACAACATAAGGGATGTTTGAGGTGCTAGTAGGGGGTTCAATGATACGCCTTACACATACAGTACGGTTGCAGGAGCACGATATCACAGTTGGAACAAAAGACAAAATCAAAGCACAACAGAACCATTCTCTGAAAAATGACGTTTTCTTGGCATGCGGAGAGTGTACCAGGTAGGAAATCAAATTAAATTTAGGAATGAATGAGAAGGTGACGGCATGGACAATACATGCTTTCAGATGTTGCAATGCCATTATTTGACTTTTTTATGCTGAATTTTCTTTACATATAAATCAATAATGTTTAATGCACAAACTAGATTAAGAGCACTCACACAAGAGGACACAAAATTTCCATTTGTATTCATTTCACACAAGATCAACCTAAGTGCATGTTTTATTTCCAAACACATTTGCACACGTGTGCCCTACTCAAATATGGTTCCATGTTTCACCAGACCAAATGTGACATGTCACATTTGTAATCGTCAGTGATGGGTTGACAGTGTTGAGTAATTGGGCTATATTTGACAAAATCCTCTGCATTAGTGCTACAAATTAATTTGACCAAACAGAAAATTCACTGTCTTTTTTCTTTATAAAACATTAGATCAAAAAAACGTAGAAGAGGATTTACCAAACAAAGAATGCTTGGCCAAACGGCCAAATTTTTTTCTGTTCATTTTGAACGGATATTGCGTGTTAAATACCAAACAAAATCAAATAAAGCTATTGCAAACATCATCGACAACTCGAGGCTTAAAATATTAAAAGGTGGATGTTTATGAGTATTCCAGAATGTAGTGATATCATCCCATTAACACCCTCAGTGATACTATTTTTTTACTGACAAAGAGTGATCTGGATATTGTAAAAATAGGACTGTGGTAAACAACAACAAAAAAACAGCAAATGATTCAACAACAAATAACAGGGGAAGATGACTCAACCATTTTGTACTCACAAACATGGATTAGAGCGCGTTGCTAGTCAGTGCAACTTCCATTTGTGGACACATGCCTATTTCCAAAGTTGCTGCAACGTTAACTTCCACATTTCGCCACGTGCAATGCGAGGGGGCTGCAAGAAGTGGATGTAAGGCACTTAAAGACAAACACGGGCATAACGTGCCGAGACACAACCACAGACCAATGATTAAAGGAAACTAAGATGGGAAGTTCCTCTCAGGCTGAAGCTTTTGAACACATATTCTACACACGGTTTACAGATAGCGAGGAAGAATTATTGCTTTTTTGTCAGCAGCAGTTCGGTGGTCCTATCCCTCCCACCCAATGCACCCAACCTCGTCTCCACATAGGAGATTCCCTCCCGACCCACCCTCCCTTCCCAGCCCTGGCTCACAGGGATGATGTCTACCCCCCATTTTTAGGCCTTCTCGGTGCCTCCCTTCTGATTCCAGTGGATAAATCATTAGCCATCCGGATATGGTCATATCTGAAAAATAATGAAACATTTCAATGCTAATGTTACAATTTTAACAATTTTTTTGCTTACAAACATTGTTTATTGAATTGGCCTATTTTGAAAAATGCTAACAATAAAAAACACGAACAATTGTCTTATGGTAAAAAGGGAAAAACGGGTTTTGTAGGAAACCACTGCATGGCATGCAATTTATCAAAGGTGATTTACCTTGTGGAGGAGCTTCACACTCCATAATTAGCGGCCAGATTGTCTTTTAAAAGAGGTGGAAATTGATCGGAGAATTGCCGCCAATTCTCTTCTCCCACTTGATTCTTGAACCCATGAAGAATCTACAGAAATTAAATGTTAACATTTGCAGAAGAGGAGGTAGCAATTAACACATATAGCATTGAACACACCTTATGAAACATTTCCTTTAGGTCAGTCTTGGGATTGTTCCAAGACGCTACTGCGTCACAGAAAAAGATGAAATCGTGAACAACGCCGGCTGGATTTACACTTATCATGCCGCATATGCCTCGAAACGCAGAATCCTTTTCGTCATTATCTCGTATGTTGCGCAAGGAAGTACACCTTTGAGACGAACGATTGAAAAGAAAAGATTATGTGAAGGCTTGGGGAATGAAAGACAACGTGGGATAAAAAGTATTTGAGTATGGCGGCACAAATGCTGTTATTTTTAACAGCGGCAGGCCAACCATTTAAATTAAAAAACTTGACTGCAGGAAATGTGACCGAGTGAATACGAGTGGTATAGTTTAGTCAAACAAGTAAAATTAACTTAACAAATGGCAACGTCGAAGCAAACAAATGGAGCTAGCCATTAGAAACTGACAAAAGGGAGAATGGGAGGTGATAACGTTTTGCGATTTTGTTAGTAAAATGAAGAAAATTAGCAGCTGAGACACCTATCAACTAATATAATAGAAAATACTAAAAAAATTCGTGCAATTACAGCAACAAACAATTTGTTAGTAACAGTAGCAATAGATACATTCCAAATTTTGGTGCTACAAATTTGAATTTATATAATAATCGGCAAAAATAGGTAATAAATAATCACTCAAGGGTATATAGATAAAAACATCTTTACAGAAAAAACCACTTCTTAGATATTCCTCTTTGTCGACGTATGATGGGTTTCAGATATCAATTCAATCTGAATCATAGTATATCTGATTTGTCTCAAACTTTAAATTTATGCACAATTCAAAAATATTTGCGAGACACTGTTTGAATGCAACTACTAAATAATGAATAAAAGGCATAAATAATCATTACATAAGACCTATATAATAAGCATTTTTTGAAATACTTTTGCACTTGCATTACTTTAAATACTTTCTTATGTCACTCTGATTCAAGCAACATTATTGGACATTTTTCCTGCAATACCCTTGCATATTTAATGAAAAGAACTTAACAGGCAGATTAATTTGGTAAAAAGGGTCAGATTATCTGATAGAAACCATAATGTCCCAGCCTCCATTTCCCAAGTAAAACAAAAAAAAAAGTTAAATGGCAAAAGAATTATTGGAAAGATAGAGGAAAATAAAACTGTGCCAAAACGAGACTAGAAAAATGAATCAAAAATAAAAAAATAGAATAAATAAAAAACCAGTTACACACCACTGTCGTATAAACTGCTGTAACATAGGGGCCACTTCTTGCGGACAAACGTAACCAAGACGACCAATTGTTATGGCTATGTTACCAGGGAGAGATGATACAGGACGAGACGGAACGGGGAGCAAATAAGGGAGAAAAAAAAACAAAGATAGATACAAATCATAAACAGAAATTTACAGGCAAAGAAAACCAGTCTTCTTGTTTTAAATGAAAAATAAAAATCTTCCATTGAAACTGAGTTACACTCATCCCTTCAGATGCAGGGTTAGAAAACCGTCCCAATGATATACTAGCGGGAATATTAGTCACAAAAATGAAATTCAAATAAATAAAAGTAAGTGTTAACACTGCAAATCGCCCCATCAAACAGGGCACAAGCAAAAAGATGAAATATAGGGGAATAACCATAAAACTTCGGACAGATACAGAAGCAGGTCACAACATGTGAATGAATCAAAAATCAGCTGTCGTTTTATGTACCACCTTAACCACGGCAAGGTGGTTAATTTCCTTTTGCAAATAAGGTGACCAAAACTCAAACGCATAGCATTTCATTTTAAATAAAATAAATTCATCTAGAGAAGCAGAAAGTACCGTAAAACATTAAAATGTTAAATGTGATGTACCAAGAACAGATTTAGACATGACTGCCTTTTAAATTTACTTTATATGAGGAAATTGTAACATTGAGAGAATAAGAGTAAATAATTATTATCATGAACAAGCTTAAAATGTGGGAATATCTCAAAAACATCAAATAGGATATATGAAATTCCATGCAAGAGAATGTGTCTTGGTCAACTTAAATGTAAAAGGTCAATTGCACCACCAATTACACTGTACTTACATCTCCATATCAACAGCAAGCTGTCATCAAGGATAATTTCATTTTTATGATAATCCCTTTTTATCAATTACAGGGACACAATAAAACAATGTGTAATAGGAGACATTCCTTGAGTTTTGATATTACCTGCCATGAGATAATTTCAAGGCCATATTTTCAATTGTGCAAATAACTATTAAGTAAAAGTAATGAAAAACATACCAATAGAAACATGTTACAAATTTGAATTGCAAAAGCATCTCACAAACACAAAAAGGGACATTTGACTTCCTAAGTCTATTCATATTTGATGTGAGAGGCCACGGTATGGTACTTGAGCCAAATTATTAAAGGTAAATGTTTATAGGCTGAAAACACATTGTAAATCAGCATAATACTTAGGTATTATTTTCACATTATGGAAGCTATAAAAAAGATTTCATGGCACAAAAAAAACCACCCGATGGGCATCGCCCCAAAAAAACTGCCAGGTTCAACAGAAAGTCAAATCAAACCTCGTTATCTTCATTTCAGCAAATGTTGGGCGTTTCTTAAAAACACTGCTGGTTTTGTCACATGCAAGTGTGTGCAGAAAGAGGCAAACACTGACACTAAGACAAGGAAGTTGTTAGACAGATTATAAAAGCAACTAATCCTCAAGAATTTTGTTCTCTCTTCTATTTGACAGAATTAAATTAGCATTTTTATAAAGTCTTAGAAGAAGTTAAACATTCTGAAATCCACAGAAATCTATTTTAAAGCAAGGTAATGAAATGGCTAAAACAATAGCAAGATTGAAGTAATAATGTTAGGGGTAAAAATAGCTTTAGCCATAGAGAACGTTTTATAACTAGCCTGTATTCAGTTGGGAAAAAATACAGCAAACAAAACGTTAATTTAGATAGATAGACCACTTAAAGAACTCTTAAATAACTATTGTTGAAATTACCAAAGAATGCCAAATTCTAGCAGAATAAAAAATGGTAAAAACAACAATGACAAAGCGCAAGAATGAAATGGCAACCAGATTGAAAAGAAAGTGCAAAGGTGTATCTAAATTATAATACTTGCATTTGATCATTAGAAACAATGTCAATGTATATGCAACTTGCAACATACATAGACTATTCCAAAACACAAAATTAAAATGTACCGAACAAGAATTTATATAAATCGTGATGGTGAATAAAGCAAAAGACCAAACAAATAGAAAATATATACTATTAAGAATACTTAAGAAAATAATAAACACTAACCGGTGTTTTCCAGTAATGTTTTAGGAGTTGATGGTCTGTTGATTATGTTAATGAGTTGATTTAAAACATGGGGAATGTAGGGTTTCATTTCAGGACCTGCATTTGGAAAAACAACTGTTTAATTTAATGATAACATGAACACAGCAAAATGAACAAAAATGGCAATACCATATACATGCCTAGCTTAATAGAAATTTCTCCAATAGCCCAGGTTGCATTATTGCACACAGAAATAAATTCTGGGTTTAGATTTTGGCCAAGTATTGGCAGAAAATCAGCTAAAATACAAATCATAAAACATTATGTAAGCAGTATGCTACTAAGATTCCTTAAAATTATATCAAGTAAACACAAAGGTATAGCCAATTCACAAGGTTTTGGTGAACAATATACAGAAGAATGGCTAAACGCAACACTAATTTAAATCATTAAATATGAAGCCAAACTCGCCTATGCAGGGTAGCACGTGTTGAAAACAAGCCTTTGTCAAATCACCAAGCAATGCAAAAGAACTTTGTCGAACTTCTGGCATGGGATCCTAAAACGTAAATTTACATGCAGGATAACCATTAGCAATCAATATAAAAAAAACTAATAAGTTCAAATCCCAATGACTAGCCTGCATGCATTGGTACAGCAACTGCATGATATTGCTCCCGACAACCAATCTTTCGATGTGACCATCCAAACCTTCAGCTAACCCACTCAACAAGTCCAAGGCTACAATCATGAAGTCCTTGTCCGGGGCTTCGAATTGTTCAGGATTCTGTGTATTCGCCTGTAATCAACCGGCTTGAAACGACTTAGGAAATTAATACGCATTTTTATACAACTAATCTACTTACAATGTTCTGGTTAAGAGTCTGCTCGACCAAGGAAACACATCGCTTGTAAACTGGCTCACAATAGGGGAGGAAGCCAGACTGTAAGGCTGTTGCCACACTAGACAAACACTTTAAAAAGGGTGCACTACCCATGTAGAACAGAACACCATGGAAAGGAATTTTCTCAAGAAAAATGACTAATACTTACCTCAAGTAAAGGAAAGAGATCTTTATCTTCATCTTTCAAAACATTCCATTTTTGAATAAGTGGCGGCATTAATAAGTTAATAAATTCCTGCAATGACAAATGCAGCCATAAAAGGAAGTGCTGACAACAGATCAGAAAGATGATGCAGATGATAAGGGCACTTGAAATACACGTTACACCCATTCATATCCCACAAATGTGTCTCTGTACATGGCATTTTTGCTATAAGGCGTATGGCTAAATTTCGTTTTATGGACATGTTTTTCAACACGCAGCCAAAAAACCGTAAGACTATGTCCCAGGAAGTGTCATGACGAATTTAGTTAGCATTCATTTAGTGTTCATTATAAAAGTTAAAATTTGTGCGATTTAACTGTTCCAATGGAATTTGTATGCTAGTAAATGTTCTTAATACAAGATTTAGTTTTAGATCCAAATTTCCCGGATTTAATTCAGGCCATAACGCAGGGCAACTAACACATATTAACATAGTGAATTTGCTTACTGGTTTGTTCAGGTGATGACCAACTGAGTCTGCTAGCGTCCCAATAGCATCATATAAAATTAATAAATTCTTATGCTGAAAAAGGAAATGTATGGCAAGAATTATAATTTAAAACTTGCATTTAAAATGTGATCATTTATAAAAGAGAGACTAAAACAAATTCTTTACCTGGTATTTTGAGAAGGCAAATACCAGGGTTTCTAAAATGAAACCCAAATAAGGAACAAGTTCTGTACAAGCCTCTTCTTCTAAGGTGGCAAATGCACTACATGCAGCTTCTTGTACGCGTTTATTACTATCAAGTACTCTGTTAAGCAACTAAAATACCAGACAAAAAAATGCAACATAAGAAATGATTACTGATGTAAGAACAGCACGTAAAACAGGGTGAAATCTTACTTCTGTCATTAATGGTTTAAGATAATTATCATGAGGCTGACTAACAACCCAGTGGGAATATCTACTCAAAGTCCAGCAGGTTATGGAACGAACTAATGCCTTTTTGTCCGTAAGACAATTGATTAAGTAAGGAATTAATTCTGCTAAGTGTTGAATCATTCCATTCATGCAACCTTGAAAGAAACAACAATTCATAATCAGTTTGATGTGATGGCAGCAAATTGATTGTTAGATAATGGATGAAGAGGCAAGTAGGTGCAATTTTAGAGTACTTGTACAACAAATTACAACATCTGCAGTTTTGTGAAGTAGAGATAATAAGTTTTTACCTTCAGCAATTGCACCAAGGGCTAAAATACCAGATTCTTTCACTTCCCATTCCTGATGGAAAAGTGTTTCTTTAAGGATAGGAAGTAGGACAGGGAGCAATTCATCACGGAAAACGTTGGCAAGAACATCAAGTGCTGCCGCAGAACATTTGCCTAAAGAAGCAAAGAACCTTGACATGACCACCTGAACCAGTTTATGATTATGAACCATCTAAATCATTTATCGCACTTCAATCAAGTTCCAAATTTGAGACAACACTCACGCAAATTCCAATCGGAGAGAGACCCATCGTCGTCTAGCCCATCATCTGAATCACATTCCCCTCCATTTTCTTCAGTGTGTTTTTGGCTATGAGTTTTCGATCTATGAAAACGAGGTTTGATATCCTCATCACGATCAGGAATCATATCGTCCTCTTCAATGTCACCCTAATTAGCAAAAATGCTCAAAATGTAACATTACTGATAAATTAAATATATAAATGGTAAATGGATAAAATAAAACCACCTTTAGTAAGATAACATCAATTTCGGAGTATTTCATGCCTCTTACGAGAACTGGGATGAGCCTTTCGAGGTGCAGAGCCAATACCTCTTTACAGATGGGTTGCTCAGCAAGGGACAACCAAAATTCACAAGCTTCTAGTGCAACCCCTTCGTCGGCATCTTGAGTTCGCATTAGCATATACTAAAGTGACAATTTTGATAAAGAAAAGATTAGATTCACACCCTAAATCCTGGGAAAAGTCCAAAAACGAAACTCGCCTCAATTATGTTGTGCATATGCGGAATGAGTCTGTCCATTCGAACATCCAATAACATGACTAGAGCTCGACAAACATTTTTGCGCACTTCAGGTTCTTCGTCAGTAGCCAAATGGAATAAATTCTTTTCAAAAGGGTAAAAAATGAATGCAATGGATCATTTAAAAGTCATTTGAATAACTTAACAAGGTAATTAAATAAAGCCACGGAACCATTATTTGCAAAGAAGTGAACTCACCTCTAAAAACGAGTCGATATTAACCATCAAGCATTGATTACGGCTAATTATAAATTGATTCACACAAGCAATGGCATGTGACCTAAAAATAAATCATAATTTATGAAAACTATTTTCTAGCATCGCTTGAGTTTATGACCAGGTAAAGAGAAGTTTCTATAAAGGAAATTTGAACATTTTTTTTTCTTTTTAAAAATCAAATCTGCACACAATTATTAACAAAATTGTTTCATGGTCAAAGTTAAGGAAATGACTGTCAATACCTGATCTTGGCACTGCTATGCCGAAAGAATTGGAGAAACTTTGGTATTAGAACATTAAGTGGTCGATCAAGGGACTCGCTATCAAGAACTTCTGCCGAGTCTTCGCAAATCTTTTGCAGAGCGCCAAATGATCCCTAATGCAGAGGAAAATACTGATATAAGCATATACCATTACATTAATCAAAACAATTTCTTAGTCTTGATATCAACCTCGCAAACATTGTAGTCTTCTGAATCTAGCATATGGCACAGGCGAGGCAAAAGCTCGGGCCAGTTCATTAGTTCCCCTTTGGCTGCAATAGTAGTGATGAGGATCCCAATAGTGGCCCTTATCAGAGGGGACTGGTCCCCAATACTGTTTAAGCATTCCGATTTTACAAATTCCGTCACATCAGAGGGGAATTTGTTGAAATGGGCCTTTACATTATTCTTCAGAATTAGACCACTTAGAGAACGAGTAGGTTCATCTGTGAACATTAAATAAACAATCTATGTCACACTTTCAATTAAAAGGAAAGTAGACACCAAATGTACATGAAAACATCTTTACCTTCAGTTGTCAGTTTAGTTAACACAAAGATGAGGTAGTTATTAAAGTCTGGATATTTGTTTAATTCTTCTAATTTCTATACTAACTGTTAAGGTTAAATTTTCAACAAAAAATCAAGACAATTATATCATTTAGAGACTAGAATGCAAACAAAATCTTACCAAGTAAATATTCATATTACTAATATATAAATTATTAATTCTAGCGCTTATTGAAGCAGTATTATATGGTGGGTATAGTTCGTTCTTGGAATTTTTGTATTGAATTTTTGCTATTCCCTCATGGTTATGAAGAAAATTGAGTGAATCGAATGGAATGAAAGTCTCTAAGATTTCAGAAAATGAACGCGAAAATGTACACGTTTTCGTTTTTAAATTCCTTTATATTTCAAAAATGAAAAATCTTGGGAGTGAATTTCGCATCGACGGTTCATAAGAATTTTCAAACAGATCTTATGCCATCCTACAAGACTAAGTTTTTTAAATTTGAAAATCTGATTATATAATGGTGATGAGTGCTAAGTCAGAACACATTCAACTGCCAAATGTGAATCAGGCTTGGCGCAGTTGAGTACTTCATTTGAATCAAAGTTCACGTGTATCCCAAGTTACCTAATTTTAGAAAAAAAAAATTTTTTTTCCAGATGGAAAGGCTAGTTAAAAGTCAGCCTGCTTTTTTACTTCCTTTTGACACTGCATTATTTCCACCAACATGTGTATCCAGATGCTAAAATTAGTTTTGATATAAAATTATGGGCGTCTCAAAGTAATGTTCCCGCAAACATGCCACACTGGCTTGAAAAAGCCGCATCGCTCTGCACTTAACAAACCGATTATCCGAACAAATTTATACCCAAAAGTAAACGCAAAATGAATTAATCTTGCCAATGCTAATAACGATGCTCATTTGCCAAGGAATAAAACATGGAGTATTATATGCGTTAGTGTGTGATTTTAAAATCGCTGCTTTGACGATTAACTAGCCTCGTGGAGGTTGTTTAAGTTCGGTTAATCCATCACCAGGAAAGAAATGGCGCACGTTCACTTGGGAAACAATAAAGATTCGAGCAAGAATTTGAACAGCAAATTATCGCTTATTCTCAAGCGGGCTTCATATTTTACAGGTAACCTGATACATTCAAAACATTGAACGGAATACAACCCCTATGTACTGCAATAATTTACTCCTACCATAAGGTTTTCCTAACGGAATAGTTCCTGCCGGAGAAAAGAGGACTCGGCAATGGCGAACGGTAATGCGGCAAAGCCACTGCGAGAGTGGTGGGTGAAGTTGGACCTTATTTCGTACAAAACGTATGCCTTCACACCCATACTATTTTTCTTTTTAAGGATACATCTTGAACTGTTCGTTGAGTTGCTGTATCAGGAGATTGCGATTCCTTTAGCAGTTGCAGAATTTGTCGCAAACCTTCCATTTGCGGCTGCCACGCCATGTTCGATTTCTACTAGAAATTTTTACCAATGTTACCAACTTACAATGTATTAAAATCGTCAAGGCTTCTCTACATGACTTTATGAAAATTAGAAAACGTTTAACCAGAATATAACAACATATTTTTACGAAAATATGTTAATCTATTACTAAATTATAACGCTATTATTCTTATGTAATATTGTTCAAGTTAGTCTGTTTTTTAAGCTTTTTTAGAATTATTATCACAATAGTATAAAGGAAAGTATTGGTTACTGACACCACTGTACCAATGTCCGCATTGAATCATCACGTGATCGCGAAAACCTGGCTAGGATTAAGCTTGCGACGATCCGAGATTTTTCTGGATCGATTTCTCAGATTTGTGATTCGGTTACATGGACAAATAAAAATACATGTAGTGTAATTGTAGAAGTTACACTTCCAGACTTTACCATAGTCACCATTGCAAACATTTTTTGAATGACCAGGAATATATGAGAATGATTTCCCAATAAAACACGATCTAAATCGATACCATGAATATATCTAAAAATAAATAACTGAATTTATTATTATTTGAAAAAACGAGAAATCTCCAAAGATACTTCGAGATAACTACTCCTTATAATTGTATTATTTATTATTATTTTTATTCCCCCCTTTCACCTCCAGACGGTCATAGGCGGTCTATGATTTCATATTAGATAAATTAAAATTTATCGCTTAAATGACCTTATTTTACTATTATTTCGAGTCCAATTTTTTCCAAATTTTCGCCTACAGCGTGTATTTTAATATTGGAAAATTGTGTGTAAAATGGTGAGGCTAAAATCCTGGATTTGTAGCCTAAATTTTCAAAAATTTTCGCCTGTGGCGTTCTTGGTCCACTATTAATTTTTCAAGCGGTACCTTTCGCTCTCCCCTCTCAAATTAATAAACACGCAGAATTAAGTACAGTAAGTAGTTCGTCAGCATGCATAATTTGCACAAATAGTGCGTGCAACTTCGAATAATTCAGATTCCAAAAGAATAAAAAAGAAAAATGTGCGGCAGCTTTATTTTAGTCGAGTAATGGTCTACCACAACTGGCACGTGAAACAATACGCTAACGTTTGCAATAAACGTGAAAAATAAGCGTAATGAAAAGAAAGCAAATATGAATACGTGGCGCGGGTCAATTCACTCGCTTATTTCCTGGTAGCGATTAATCTACTGCACGTACACACAGGCAATTATAGCAGGCTTCCCACCTCAATGGCGATATGTTCCTGAAACTCTTATTTGTCAAAATCGAAGCTCCCTTCGCCATTTTAATCACTAGAGTAGTAAAACATGAGCGGATAGAACGACGATAATGAGGTTAAAACACGCCTAAAAGCAAAGCAATTTCAGGCATTAATAAAAGAAGCGTAAAATATACCGTCATCTTCCTGAATCGAAAGCGAGCTAAATAAAAATCAGTATGCATATTCGGGTCTTTTCTCTAGCGATACGAACAAATAGTTGGCAGAGAACTATCAGGGTCGACACGAAGGAATTTCGGGACTCGACCCAGGGTGGGTCAATTAAAAAACGCAAATCCCTGACTTCAAACGACATTTGCAACAAATCAACCGAGTATAGCAATATACATTTAAATTCATTGTTGAAAGGGACTGGAGACATTTCAATTCAGTTGTGGCTAGCAATATACACATTGTGCATCACAAAATCTACGTTTATAACAAGTTGCATCAGTCACTAGAAGAGGAGGTGCGTTATTTGCCAAACCACAGTCAGGCGAAAACGATAGGTGGGTGCAACGGCGCTTCATCTTCTTGTATCAGTCATTCTCAAAATGCCTTGCGTAAAATATGCGGGATTGACATGTCAAGTTGTTCCCACGGGTTCTTAAATTCAACTACGACGTGGTCCTACAACAAGAGCGACAACTAGGCAGACTACAGGATATCTGGTTTTCATAGATATGACTTAAGATGCATTCTTTAAGTTGGTGAGATTTACTTGTCAGAGTGAAATATGCAGATTTCAGGAGCGCCTACATACTGGTGGTGATGAACTTGCATGTCTAGGCCGTTCTGAACTGAAAGAGATACCGTTTTTGAGGGAATGCTTACACATTTTTGAGAAATTATTTTTGGCTTATTTGTTGGAAAATAATCAACAGTGAACCGTGAAATATGCCCATCCACGCCGATTAACTGAGTTGTCTGCTAAAGAGGATTGATTTGTGTGATTACCCAAAAGCATTCCTACCATGTAGAAAAATATTGGTACATTTTTGTGTACCACTTAATGTAATTTCTAAATTTATAAACCTCAACTTAGAAATGCCGTCCACTTATGTTTTAGCTTTTGTTTAAAATATTAAAATACCGCAAAATTGTATTTATAAAAAGTTTAGAAATTTGAAGAAAAAAAATTACGCGATCGCCTAAACCAGGGCTTTCCTGCATGACAATAATGCATTGTGGGTTTCGTAAAGTGTTTTTTTTTCAAATTTCTTAATGTTTTTTTTTATTAATAAACGGGGCATTTCGAAATTATCAACCAAAGCTGAAACCCTAGTGGACGACGAATTTACATTAGGAAAATAAATGGGACGTGGGCATGGCATTTCCACATGTCAGTTCGGATGTTTTAACGACCTGGACATTGTAATGCGCAATTAGATAGGCATGTTTCCTAACCGGTAAAAGATTTGGTTATTCAAAACTCTGCCTGTGTATGGCACTGACAACCTATTGATAGTCTTTGCCTGTTTTGGGACGCTTGAGCCTACTTGACAATTCTACACGTTTCGCAGGTTTTCGGACTGTTAATGCTCACTTGGAAATGTTTAGTCTGAGGCCAGCAACATTTACGCAATTTTTTTTGACAAGACTAATCAATCCAATATCTAAAAACGCAGTACAGAACTCCATCTTGATCATTCGATCGTGCAGAATAGCCATTCCGTTTTAAGAAGCGCACGTGGACCTTTCGCGGCGTAAAAGATGAATATATCACAAATGTTTGTTTTATATCCGAGGCATTGCCGCTCCAAGTTCGACTGATCTGACGAGGATTATTACTTCTCGCGAACTTCGCGTAGCTGAAGCATACTTCGCGAGCAGTCTGGTCTCATGTTCAAGAAATGCGACTGAACACAGGCGGCCATCTTGGGCGTCTGTACGAAAGTCACGGATGTCAAGAAGGACTGGGGCGACAAAATCGGATTCGTTATGCAGACTGTGATACCGGTTCGTGCACCCTGATGCAAGGGTTCTGCAATATAGACATTTTGGTTTTCTTCTAAAAATCGTAATTCGGTGTGCATATCTAACAATGGATGGCAGTAGTTTGACGAGACTCCAACATCCGTGGGGTTTCGAATATCGATGGGAACAAAAAGTTGTCCAGATCATGACTGGCCCAGATACGAACCAAGGCGAAAGATCGGGAGTAGAAAAGCAAATAAAAAGGAACCAATTCTCCATTTGGAAAAGAAAGCAGCATCATATGATAGTACATGCACTTCTGGCACCTAAAATGTGCTGGTGAATTTTATGGGCTGTGATGCATTATTCGTTAAATAAGGATTAAACGCAAAAGTATTTGTGAGAGGAATATACGGCATTATATACTTAAACTAAAGTCAATTCAAATACTTTATTGCTAAATGATCTCTATTCCGAATATTAGATCCAATAAACATAATCCACAGGTGTTTTTTGGTGAGTTTATGGCGTCGCTTGATATTCGAAAATTCAGCCAATTCCAATGCCTAAAACTCTAATAAACCACGTAGCAGATGTAATATTTGAAAATGAGTCAAACATCTTAGCCGATGTACGGTATTTTTACTATGTATATATTGCCACTTTATATTTAAAAAGGCGCCTGCCAACATTTGAAGTATGGCATTTATTCGATGCCGTAGGTGTATATTGCAAACCTCCAGAGCACGCATCAATCGCTTCAAATGTATACTTCGCAATATATTTTCTCACAAATGCGTTTGTCGACATGATTTTTCCCCGATGAGAAGCGTGCAGCCAAGCGCAAATGAGGTAGAAATTAAAGCAACACAATCTAAAAAAAATCCCGGTGTAATGCACCACCTCACCACTGTCACATGCCATTCAGACACGTTCTGAAGCTCGAAAGCACATCGCAGTACCTCGATAATACTGCCAGTGCAGCGTTATTATTGTCAGGCCAACACCACGTGATTTGTCGCGGGTCGAAGTTTGCGTTCAAAGTTATGAGGCCAGATGTGACTTAGATGATCCGTCGCTGCAAAGGGGAGGGGCAAGGAAGGGGTGGGCGCGGTATAAGCTAAGTCCCAGAGTATAAGTACAGTGTCCCATAGGCACAAAATCGCTCTCTCAGAGTTACATACAGCGGATAGAAAAATGTCCCTCTATCGATTGAGTCCGTTGGTGCGAAGTCCACCTGACGGCCAGGGTGTTAGACGCACGCCTCGATGTTGAGGCCACCTTGAGCGTCAGACACCAAACGAACCTGGTGCTCGCGGTTCAGACGCAGTTTGGAGACGCAGCCCACGAAGCCCGTCGAATATTTGCCTAGCGTCGTATGGACCGGGTCCGGGGCTCCCCCTGAAATGTCAACAGATTACAATGAATGCCAACTCGGATTCACTTTCTTGTTGTACCTCAGCATGTTTATGATGCGTTTCCAGAGCTCACAGAGCTTAAATATTAATGCTCGATGCATGGCGTGCATGGCAATGAGGATTAATACATACTTTTATGTGCTTCAGACGTTAAAAAGGACCTGGGTTAGATCATTAAGGCTGAACCAAAAGGATGCCTCCATTACAAATATTCATACATTTTTGGTTCAAATAGGCTACTATTATATTTGCTAAGTATATTTTCCCTAATCTAGAATTAGCCATTTACTTGGGTTTTAGCTTTGGTTTATATTTTGAAAATGCTCAGTTTACGTATAAAAATTAAATAAATTAGAAAAAAAAAACATTACACGTCTTACGAAAAAGGTCTTTCCTGCAGTGCGAACCCGCATTGCGGGTTGCATAATATTTTTTAACATTATGAATATTTTAATAAATATAAGGAGCATTTCGAATTATAAAACGTAAAAGAGACCTTAGTAGATGACCAATTCTAAACGGGGAAAAATACACTTGGTAATCATAATAAGTATTTGATGCAAAAATGTGGGAGTATTTTTTTGCGTGTTTTTTCCCCCCCGTAAACACCTATCTTTGGCACTCAACGTAAAATCAAAGAAAGAAGCAGTTCAACCAAAGCAGGTGCTTTCGAATATAAAACCGTTTTCTCACCGATATAAAAACCAGTATCCGTGTTGACCTGGGCTAGAGATCCCGGCGTGGTTCCGTTAAAAGGTGGTCCATTATCAACTATTAACGTCCCTACCCGTTGAATTCTGCAAGAAATATATTAGATTTTGGAAACTCATTCGTGCTACAACACCAATATTTTTAAGTTTACGAGTTTAAATAACCGAATCGCACGACCCCAACATTTTTTATCCAAGGGCCACTTCCAAATTCTGTCATTCTGAACATTTCCTACCTATACACGGTTATGGTGTGCCAACGGCCATCGTCCACCTTGGTCACGTTATCCCGAATGATCGTCTCTCCGCTACCCAGATTAAACCTCAGATGAACGAAGCCAGCTTGCAAGCCGACAGCCACGAAATCGGATGAAGTGGTCATTTCCCGGTGACCAGTCCACAGAAGAAGGCCTTCGGATGACATAGTCCGAAACTTGAACTCAATGTCGAATTTATTACCGATAATCCTAGGAGTGGACAAAAACGTTTAGCTAACAATGTTTCCGTTATGTTCAATCGTTACATTCTTTCATCCATGACTTAGAAAGCAATTTCTTAAATACAGACCCTCAAAGAAAGATAAAAGAGTATGTGGTTGATAATGTAATTTTGATACGAACGGCGTACCTTTTTATTATTTCTGGTTTCGTATAACGTAGAAAGCTGTTTCCCATAAACATTGGAAAAGTGATATTGTCCCTAATTTCTGGGGGAGAAAACAAAATTACAGTGAGATTCAACAGCGAAAACAACAACAAAGTACTTCAATGATGTTAACATGCATATTATTGACTTCTAATGGAAGGCTGTTGCTGTCAAAAGATCAGGTCTGCAGGGCAATTTCAATTTAAGTCCAGTTAAGTCAAGTCTAGCCCCTCAGATGTCGTAGCTTGATTCTTGGCTGTCAGAGAAGGATGATCCCGGAATGCAGGGATGCCTATTAACCTCGAGGCATTTCGGATGTGCCCACAAGACACGTTATATTGGTACTTAAACGATGATGGTTACAGTGATTATTTAGAACACTTTAAATTAAATGTGTGCATACAATATATGATCTGATGCTTTGCGCTGAACGAATTAAAATTACAAACTGAACAATTTCAATAGTTGTGACTGGACAGAAATAATTTTTGTCTTATAATGGTGGTAAAGACATAGGCTGTTTGGCGTTTGTATGTGTAAAGATACACTTTAGGTGGACGGATCTTTACAAAAAGCGTAACGTTTGCTATCAAAATCAGGTAATATTGTTTTTATTATTTTTTGTAAAGGAGAGGCAGGGGCGGCAGTAGAATGGAACATGCTGGTTGGAAAGATTGTTTTTATAGTTTGAAAACCATTGATTACCAATTTCTGAAAAACCGTTAAAGTCCTTCGGGTGCTTAATGGTATTTGTCTTACAAGCATATAAATACACACTCACCAGTTTGACATCTACTATCAGCGTATCCCAAAAGACAGTGACAAGTGAAATAGTCCTTCTTAGGAACGCAAAGGCCGTGGTTCAGGCAGGGGCGATTGACGCACGGATGATTGCAATTCTCAACGTTCACTCCCACCAGAGCAGCTTCGAAAAGTTTCAACGGTTTGTCGTTGATTTCCACCTGAAATGCAATATTAAATCACGTAAATATACAATGGCCAGCTCCACCATTTACATTAGTTTACATAATAATGCAGTGGCTGCAGAATTGGCCCTAAACCCACATAAGTCCATGAGAATGGACATATCCAATGGCATTGCCATACTTTCTAGAATAATTAAAGATACTCTGTGAAATTAAAGATGATAGATCACTTATTCCTGATACAATGGATTTCGAGCATTTAATATTAAAATAATATGGTGAGTGACAAAGGATTAATGCAGCTTGTGACCAAATTAACGTTCAGTATATACATTTAAAATCTAGAATAAATTTATTCACCTTATATTCTTTTCATCCTTACTGTACATTTTGAGCTACAAACCTGGATTACCTACTTCAAAGGTTCTTCAACTATTTCAAAAATACACTTAAAGTAGAGTTACATTCTTTATTTAGTTATCGTATATTTTGTTGATGTTTTGTAGTAGTGATGAAGTTCAAATGCTACATCCTGCAACAATGGCATCAATCCCTGAGGTTAGGCAATCACTGCGATCATGCTTGACTAACAGGAAAGCTCAGTTGTGAAGGATGATTAAATGTAATGGGCAAAGATGCCCCTAAGACTGTTTAGCATTCTTCGACTCACCTTCTGGACGCATCCTCGGAAGGACACCTTGGCGCCCACTTTATGAGAGATGATGTCGAAACTGGGCACGCCTCCGATGTAGAGGTTCTGAGGCATGGACAGTTGGGTGAACGCCCCCGGGGACATGCCCTCCACCCTGGGCTGATTGTCCACCATCATGACCCCGTGGCGCCCGGTGCGCGACACAAACACGCTGTGCCATTCATGGAGCGAGACCGGTTCTGGGCTGCGGATGACGGCCGGTCCCGTGCCCAGGTCGAACCGGAACTCGACGGTGCCGCTGTTCAGGCTCAGCGACAGAAAATCGCCGCTGCCGTCCGACTTGAAGCCGTTGTAGAAGAACAGTCCGTCCGGATCACCAGGCTTGAACGTGACTGTCAGTTCGATGAAGGACAGCACCGAACTGCCCAAGCCGGGATACTTCAGGTAGGAGGTGCCGTTGAAAGAGGGCATCACCAAATCAACGACTAGAAATAAAGCAGAAGTTTCACACGACCAGCAATTACATTGCTGGGAGAAAAAAGTAAATGTAAGCCATAAATGCCCTATTCCATATATGGTTAGACAAGAAATTGGACAGAAATGGGCCTATTTAGCTATATACATCCATACATATCCATGCATGCCCATATGCTGCTTGTATACGCTGATAAGTCCATAAAATCCATGGGTTTTTGCATTCTTTCAAGACATACGTGTATGTCAACGTAAGAACGTTTTACCTCAGGGATGTAAACAAGTAATGAGATCGTCTTTAGTACATAAATCGAATATTACCCATACATGGTCACGTATGCAGTCATATATGGCGTTATCTAAAGTTACCATGTATGGCGATGTCAATTTATGACCATATACATGTATGATCATATTCATCTTTTCCACTCGGGCTCACACCGTGTTTTTGCTTTTATCCTTGCTCATGCCTGTTGTTTCTTATAACCAGAATGCTTTCGTCCTCGTTTTTCACCCAGACTACAATTTGTATAATCACCCATTTACTGTTATTACACTTAATTGCCACCTGTCTATTTAATTGTTGCAAATGGTTCGAGAGTTTATTACGTCTGATTCCACTACTAGAAATCACCATTGTCTTAATGAAATACGTGCAGAGTAAAGTATTCAACGAGCAAGACTGATTCGCGCTCTCTTGGATCACACGAAATCACTAAAACTTCAAACCCATCAGCAACATACAGTATATTTCTCAACAACGTTTAAGAATTTCAGCATCATCTTAATTGCAAAATCCATTTTCCTCCAAGTTAAGGATGCAATCGAACAGCTGTAAGCGACCTAATTAGCCTCGATGAACTAATGGATGCTGCAACTATAATTATCTTTTGAAGCCTTTATCAATGGTGGCAATTCAGGATCATTTAATGTCAAGATTAATGAGCATGGTTTCACACGTCAGTGAACGTTCCGTTCCATGGGCAGATCCGCACGGTAAACACGTTTCGTTCTGCGGTCAAATCCTCGACTGCATCGAGCGTTCACAAACACGGCACAGGGTATTAATTTCAGGCAGTGAAAAACAGCGCTTCTCAAACGTCCAGAGTCCTTTCCCTTGGGAATAAAGCCTTCGTACTTACTCGTTCCACAATAGTCGCCACCAAAACCCAAAGGACACAAGCAGAGGGCGGAGTCAGCAGAGTTTGCGATGCACTTGCCACCATTCTTGCACTCCACGTTGTTACAAACCTCAGCGCTGCATTCGGCTGGACAATTGGAAAACTGTTAGCGATGAAATTATAAGGTGACAGTTGCAGCGAACACCGGTCACTCACCTATGCCACGCCCACTGACCACGTCGCCTTTGGCCATTGGACGGAAATCGTAAATGTGTCCGTTGATCTCCAGGTAGCGCACGCATCCGGTGAAGCCCTCGTTGACCAGCAGCCGAGTGGCCAGGGCGGGGGCGTTGGGGACGCCACCCAGGAAGAGGTTCTCCTTGAAGCTGATGCGAGAGAACAATCCCT
>JAQIXS010000812.1:0-38246 GCA_034700785.1 Rossiulus vilnensis | reverse complement strand
GTTGACATGGCAAGACTGAAAAGTCTGCCACCTGGTGCCGAAATGTGGCAAAACCCCCCATAATCCTCCGCTTCAAAAATTGCATCACGGACTTTGAAGGTGTGGTCTATTCGGGTGTGCTAAAACCCGATTCGGCATCGCGCGTGCGAGATTGCCTCTGCGAATCGTTAAGTGCCAGTCACGAAATCAGCCTGAATCTGGTTTTAGATGTCACCCAAAACACAGGAAACCGGAAGTGACAAATGATTTAATTAAACTATGCATGAACAGTTTACATGGGTATTTTGAAGCCCCCTCGCCGAGGGCTTATTCAAGGTAGTTCAGCTAAAATAAATCACTAGGTAAGGTGTTTACATACCTACTTTAAATCGGGACATAACACTTTAAGCGATGCGTGTAAACGTAGTGACTGTAAAAACTGAATTTCGGTTAGGCGTCAGGTGTAATCCTGTCACACATAAGCGCTTTGGCAGTCATCTTTGATGATCAGTGTGAAACATCAGATGATAATTCAGAGATAGATAATTCCGCTCATGCTGGCAGAACATTAGCAGAGATTTGGGACGGAATGGTGGTGGGCACGTTCCCTGTTAAACTTGTTTACGTTGAACCACAAAGTGGTTGAAAAAATGGCAAAATACTTGGGGACATAATCTGTAAGCCAAGTTTCATCTCTCGAGAGGCCGCTATCGCTCTCGCCTCTCAAACGGACAACTAGCGTTTGACGTGGACATTTCTTTTCGAATGAATTTAGGACGCCCCCCCTCTCTCTCTCCTAGCCCACCCAGCGGCACTGAGTTGAATTGAATTGAACTGAAAACAAGGGGCAAGAGAGGATGCTTCCCCGCACTACGCCCATGTTCGCACTGTTTGCCAACGGCGCCCCCTTAGCAGAGGGCATAAAACAAAACGGGTGTGCTCAAATCATCATCATAATGTCCTAAAGTTGTCCTAAAGAGAACGCGCCTTCGACAGTTAAAACCCTCCGAAATGCAAGTCCACTTTCCAACAATTTCTTTCTCACAAGATCACCCTTAATGCGGGGAAAAATTTTAATTCGGGGTTTTCTCGCCCAGAGACAGCTGTTTTTTGGGGCCTCAAAAACTATTTCCCTCGAGGCCAATTTTGCGCGAATTATTTATACGAGGATCTATTTCCGGCGCTGAAAATAAAAAAATGCGTTTTATAGGGATCGGGGTTTGAAAATAGAGAGAGAGAGAATAAAGAGCGAGAGCGATTGTCTGTTTTCAACGTAAAAATAAAATTAAGCCACGTTTTCGCCCATTTTTTTATTGCACCGAAGCTGCAATGAGGCAGGGATGGACGTAGAAACTTGGCACTTACGTCTTCATTGCGTTTTTCACGTTTATGGCTAATATATAAAGTAGACAATACTTTAAAATAAAACTTTAAGAAAAACACCGAAATAATGGCAATAGCTGCTAGTTTGAGATTGCAAAAACGTCCGAGTTTAAAACTTGGCATTTTTAAAAGTCTCGCTTATTAAGACGTGCCAGGGATTCATACATGCATATGGCACATACACCCTTTACCCCCACCGTTTACCTCGTGGGATTCCTCGGCTGAAATATTAAAAGGGATGGAGGGGGGGGGGAGTGGAGTTTATTTTCACGACATTACATTTGTCCCCCCCATAATCTTATCGATCGTCCCCCGTCAAATCCTGTCCTGTTGTAGTGACCACTGTCCAGACTATTTTTTTTATATCAATATCCGGCTCGATGATCAGGTGACCAGCAATCGCGATCGGATCCTCTCGATTTTCTCGATCGAGAACCTGACATCAATTATTCATGAGACGCAGACTCGTATATCGTCATAAATTGCATGCATGACAATCGATTGTTTTTTCTTCTATTGTTTCTTTTTTAACCCTTCACCCCCTCGCCCTCCTCCCAATTCTTTTGTTTTCTTTCTCATTTTTTCAAGGCACCCTCGTTTCCGCCTTCGTCGTGTTCTGCGGCGGCAAGACCGAGTACGAGAGCAAAGGTCAAGCCTTCGGCCTGAACGTCGTAGCGGCCATCTTGCAACTGGTCACTCTGCCCATCATCGTGGGCTGGATCTGGAGCATCGTGTGGGGCGTGACCTTCATCACTTCGGCCAGTGAGTGCAGGCTGCTATTAGAAAACAAAATGGTGGTCAGCTCACCCCTAATCTTCTTTTTTTCTTCTTCTTCTCTTCCGTCTTACCCTCCCCCTCCCCTCACCGTTGACCAGTGTCCAGACAAGAGTCGACGCACAAAGATGGCGGCCAGGGGGTGCCGCCCCCCGAGCACGTCTGACTAAACGAGGCGCTGCTGTCCAGGGCCCTCGACCTTGACCACTGTCCGAAGCGACGCCACCGCTCGGTTCGCCGGCGGAAGCGACGACCGGCGGTCAAGCTGGCCGCCGGCGAAGGCTGACCGCCGCGGGAGGGCGCCACCGTCGGCGAGACCGTTTCTGTCAACTAAAAAAATCTTTAAAATAAAATAAAAAAACGGATTAATTTATTTGAAAACAACGACAACAAACATGGAGGAATATTAACAATTATGTACCTTGCTTCATTAACCGTATCAAGAACGCCACTATCGAATTGTCATTTCGAACGTTTTGTTACCGTTTCGTTTAGCTTTTGTACGACGACAGGCAGCGCCATCTGCAGGCCTCGCATCGCTTCATCCCCCATTTAAGCGTTTCATTAATCGAGACAATATACTAGGCAACATACTAAAGGGACATATCGTTTTCTACGGTACACATTATACATGACTGTGTAATTAATTATGCGTAAATTATGTGCAGGGTGTCCCAAAGTCGTGGAATATCGAACAGTTTTTGCGAATGAAAACCTGGTCGTCCTCGTGGAAAACAGGAAAGATCAGTACAGCAGTACGGTCGATATCAGTGGAAATATACTGATATTAGTATTTAAAAAAATTGTAGCGGCCCCATTGATATTGATATACACAACATTGATATTGTGTATTTCGAGCAAAAAGTGCATTTGTTATGTATTTATTTATTTATTATTATTATTATTATTTACATATTGGGCATTCCCCTTGGGTTGGGCTAAAGGACACCCTGTACATTCTTCGAGCGATTGTTTATATTATTTGAATTTCGAGCGTTGTTTTTGCGTTACGTGTGCATTGAACTATTAAATCGCCTTTGTTTATAAATTGTGATATTCTTTGGATTTCACGCGATTTAAGCGAGTAAAAAAAGCCGCAGGAAAAATATATATCAAGCTCGATTATTTGAGGACACCCTGTAGCAGCGAATGTGTCGCTTGCGTAGCGCCATCTATTGGCAACTTTTGCAAAGTGAATCATTCAAGGGTCGTCCATTAATTCCGCGACGAACTCCTGCCATCTTACAGGGGACGTCCGCGAATTACAGTCATCGATCCTGGTGGAAAGATCTGCATAATCAGTGCAGTAGATATCTGTACAAAAATGCTGATATTAGTAAAACACATGGTTGTGATATCACTAAGCATTCTGATATAAGCAGTCCCAAAAACCAGTAATATCAGTATAGGATCATACTGATATCACTGAGGCTACGCTGATGTCAATATAGACTCGATACTGGTATCAGTATATTATCACCACTGACATCAGTAGGGAATTTAATACTGATTTTTTCTCCAGGGGCGAAAGCGGACATTTTTTTAAAGAGACATTCCCGAATTACATCATCTCTCGCTATAAATTAGTGTAAGGGACCCTCATAAACTACGCTATCAGTCATTTTAAAAAAAACTTTTGCTAAATCATCTCAATTAAGCCATGGTCATAATAGCGATTAAAAAGGGATTCAATGAACGACCATAAAGGACGACAGCAATTCCCTTCACGTCCAATATAAAAATACACGTATCATTTTATTTTATGGGCGACCCTTGATCTGTGGCGTCACCCTCACCAAGCTGGGTTCATTATATTCATCGAAACGAAATCAACAAAAATAACCGCAAATGGGTTACCGACCTAGAACTCAATAAATATAAAATATAAATAAATACCAATCCCGTATCGAACTACAGGTGGGTGTCCTAATTTTCTAGTTAGGCCTACGAGAAATCACGGTCAGCATAGTTTTTTTCTTGTTGAATTTTTTTTGTTTCGTTTTTGATTTTATGGGGCCGCGCACAAAACATGTCCATCAAAGGGCCGACCTCTTTAACCCCTACCCCACGCGTAGTTAATTATTGTCCCGAATCGAACACCCTCACCCCCCCAACATTCACTGTCCCCATTTTTTTTTATACTGGTCGATTAACTGGAATAAAAAGAATAACCATTAAGGGCCGGTTGCACCAACAAATGTTAAGCGAAACCCGCGGTTAGCATTCAACCACGGGTTAACGTTAACCCAGCTAATGGGCAGAGTTAACCTAAGGTTCGTAATAACAATGCAATTTTCCCAGAAATCCTAACTGCAAAATGCAAACTCCATGTTTACTTTAACCTGGGCTAAAAACCCCTCTAGTAAAATGGTGCAACGAAAAACCTATAATTAATTGATCGTTAACCCTTATTTTCTCATCAGGACGTTGCCTTTTAACTTTTTTTTTTATTATTAAAAACTAGTAATTAAGCTCGAAAAGAATGACCAATGAGAATGACACGATGACTTATTTCCCTGCACAAAAACGACATAGAAAGATGTCCCATTTGCGTTCTATTCAGTGCATCAGTGGTCGTCATTGACCGGCTCTCAACCTCGTACGTCCTTTATGAACGGCCCCTAAGCCCCTCCACATAGTGCTAAATACACGTAGCACGATGTTTAAATCTACTTAACAAAGTTTCCTTTTTTTAAATTAAAATACTAAATTTACCAGTTAATTAATTACTCAAATAATCGAAATAATTAGATGACGAATGATCGAATTAAGATGAAAATCAAACATGATTTCTTTCAATACGTTTAATTAACCGGGAAATTTAGGCCCCATTTATGAGCCCAAATTTACCCGAAAAGTCCGACGATCATGTGTCCACTCTTGTCCTGACCATGACCCTTATTTTCTGAAAAATACCGAATCTTATTCGCATGGGTGCATCACGCAGTAAGTAGTTAACCACCGTGTCGTAAAAATTTGTTTTATTGTTGTTGTTTTTTAAAACTGACGACGAATAATGGAAATACAATGGGCGATGAGTGGGCCAATTGCAAAGAGAAACTAGGCTAAGAAAAATCTGATTTACAGCCGAGATTAAAAGAAAACAATAAAAAAAAATGTTCGGCCTTTCTTTTGTTAATTTTTTTCCCCTTCGAAGAACATTTCTCAAACAATGAGAATAATAGGGCAGCATTTGTACGAGTGATTTATCAGAAGTAAAATTGAATATATTTTTTTAAAATTAAAAAAAAAAACCTCGAGCATTTCCGAGAAGCGAACCCGCTTTTATCCGCTTCTCCTCTGAGAATTTACATGCATTTATGTTTTGATAAACCGACCTGTTCGAAATACTGAGGTTATAATTTTTTGGGATATTTTGGGGAAAAAATCATAAATATACTTACTTATTTATGATTTTTTTTAAAAATCCTAAACAAAATCATGAAAAAGTAAACCGATGAGCCGGAAGCCCAAATCCGTTTTTGGCTGAGCAACAGAACTGACGAATTCACCAATTTACTACAAATTCATTACGCATAAGCATTGCTATATAAACTAATTATTAAAACTATTATAAAATCACCGAATTTAATGGGGGGGGGGAAACCTTTCAGTTCAATTTGCACGACGGATTTTTAAAAGAGTTCGGGCTGATTAAGGGTGCAGTTTGCACTGGTCTTAAATGACTAATGATAATGTCTGGATAAACATTGGGTGTCAACTACAGTACATGTCACCATTTCAGATTAAAAAAACAGATTAATACGAAACGACCAGAACAATAACAACAACAACAACAACTGCATCAAGGCCAACACATAACCTATTTCATGATCGACCAGATTGGGGTGAGATTGGACAACAGCAGCTTTAATCTTAGTTTAATAACAACACATTAGGGTGCATAACTAAATCCTTAACTTATTTTTTTTCTCAGTTTTTCTTATTAATGTAATTGGCCACATTACGGTTGCCCCAAGGAAAAAAAACAGTATTTTTGATGAAAATTGAACCAAAAGCTTACATTTTGTTAAACTGCAGTTTTTCACTCTCTAAGGGCAGGTTGCACCATTATAGGTTAAATGAAAGCTAAGATAGCCCGGAGTTGCCTACAACCACAAGTTAACCTAAGGGTTAATAGGTATTTAATTGTCGCACCATTTCACTATAGGGATTTTTTAACCCAAGGTAAAGTAAACACGGAGAATTCTGCAAGGAATTCTGGGAAAATTGCATTATATTACATTTAACCTTAGGTTAACCCTGCCTATTAGCAAGGCTAACTGCTAACCTACTGTGGCGCAATGCTTTTACTTAGTTAACCAGAGGTTTACCTCGGTTTTTGCCTAACTTTTGTTGGTGCAACCAGCCCCAAATCTGAAATAAGTCTTTGTAAAACACACTTTGTACAGATTTCTGGATTAATCTTGAGATTAACGTAATAAAAAAACGAAAAACCAACAACACAGCATATGCTTTTCTTCCAGAATGTAGAATTACACCCCCCTACCACATGGCATATAACTTGCTGCTGGTAGGGTACTGAGTTGAATTGAATGTGAATCGAGTAGCCTACCTTTCGCAAACACAGTATCCACAATTTCAAACTTTGTAAGTTTATTTCTTGAGTTTAATTTCTTGCAAATTTGAACGTCTACGGGGCAGCGGAATTATGCCCTAGCTTTCCCATTTATTTTGCGAAGCAAACAATGACGTCATTTGAGGCACTACCAAGAAAACAAATGAAGTTATTACGAACGGGTCTGATATCTCGGCCACCTGCGAATTATTGTCATGAGGGTGACATCAGCGTGGAGTCGATGCAAGGCCGTGAGATCATTCGGGAGTCCCTGTCGTCATCCTGACTCACTGCCCCACAACAAATACGCACGATTTAGTGTGCATTTGGCCCAAATTTACATTAATATTCCAGATGTGGGCCAAAGGTCGATGCAGGCAGGGATTACCCAACTCGAACGAGGGGGAGGGCGGGCAAACAAAAAATAAACAACAAAACCGAGCTATTTAATCGGGAACGGCCAGTCATCCTGCTATTTACGCATTTTACAAAACCTCCTCCGCCCATTTTTTTAATTTTATTTCTTCTTTCGCAATCATTCAGACGAGGGCGAAGCAGCCAACGTGAGAAACATTAATAAACGATTATGAACGAAACGCCATGGAAATTAAAGAATGCTATTCTTGACCTCGTATGGCTGGGTGAATCCAATTTTGATTAAATCAGTTTGCACAGCCATATTTTTATTGGATGCAGCGTTTCGCCCTGTTACTTGGGGCTTCATCATACGGAATTATATATTTTAATAAAACAGAATAATACGGTTCCAAAAAAAAATAACATATTGGGAACAAAATATTTACAAGTTGTTTAAATGCTCAGTGTAAAATCTGCAGCAAACTAGGCCTACTCACAGGGACGTGTTACCCTTCTTAAAAAAAACAGGTGCAATAGCCATTGTACCGTCTCATTATCGATAACTGCAATAATAATTTTAATTTGTAAAGGGCACCCCAGGGCTGGATTAATCCATAACCATTATAAGGACGTGCTTAGGGCCCGGAGAGAAAGGGGGCCCTGAGCACACACTCAAAATAATAGAACGCCAGGCAGAGATTTGCAGGTTATGGCAGCAATTTCGTCTAACAATTCATCATTTGTGATCAATTTTTTAACAAATTTGCCTGTGGTGTTTCCTCGATTGAAAGGTGTTTCGCAACAACTTTTGTAAAGAAAAAGTAAAAAACAAGCCATAATTAAAGATCTGCCTTGAAGATGTTATCTAAGCATTTCCTTTATGACAATAAAAACGTCTTAAAATGTCAGGTAAAATCCATAGCTCGAAGACCTAATTCTTCAAAACGGCTTGCTAATGGTCTTAATTTAAAATTATAATATATATATATATATACATTATATATATATTTTTTTTTAAAAAAAAGTCTACAGAGATGCGGCGTGATTTTAAAAATTTCGAAAACGGCCTTCCCCTAAAAATGGTATTTCCAAAACAATTTGCATCGAAATGCAAGCATACATGTAAATCCATTATTGGAGGGGCCTCATTCCTTGGCTGTGCCTAGGGCCCAAGTTAATGTTAATCCGGCCCTGGGCACCACGTCCTTGTGAGTAGGTCTAGTTTGCAGATTCCACACTGACCATTTAGAAAACTTGTAAATAATTCGTAAATATTTTTGTAACCATATTATTCTGTAGACGCCCCTAAGTAACAGGGCGAAACGTTGCATGACCTGATAAAAATCGGTTGCGCAAACTCATTAATCAAAAGTTACGAATTAAAGAACGAGGGTTTTTAGGCCTAACGAATTCGAACATTTCGAGTACTATTGCATATGAGGATAGTGGGAGAAGAAGAAGAAGAAAAACTTTCACCGACTACAAGCTCGGCCTTCGAAAGATGACTTTCGCGACGTGTTTTTACGCCCACGAAAGCGTCGGGAGCCTTATTATTTATAAGGAGGACGAAAGGGTAAAAAAAAAAACGGAATAAAAAATTAAGATGGCTATCGAATGGAACGACCGTGGAGACGCCCGCACTTACCTAAGTAGGTAAAACGACACCGATGTGGGACGTCGGGCCCAATACCTCCGCGCGAGAAGCCAGCTCAAGGGCGAAACTTTAAACAACAACAACAAAAACAAAAAAACAACTAATATGGTTCGCGGTTAAAAATAAATACACCGTAAATTCACTGGCTTATTTTTGCGATACACGTATGTCGAAAAGGGAGCAATGGCGTCGATCGAACGCCCGGCGTTCTGGAATTCGAACTTGGCCGTTCCAAAAACGCGGAATGCTGGGAAGGAGAACGTGGAGCCAACGTCGCTCGGCAGACGGCGCCACTTTCTACGCATTTTTCATTGCAGGACTTTGACGATCATTAGTAATGACATTAGTAATGACGCTATCAACTATCATCACTCCTTCATTACTCGTAAGCCGTGCACCGTGTTAAATTTACAATTTCACATCATCACTGGCAAACATTTCATTTCACATAATACCATTCACAGAAGGTAATGACGTTAACACATGACATTACCAACATCAAATATCACCAAACACGACAGCCATGTTGAAGGTGCATCATTACTGGCAAACATTCCATTTCACTTACCTCACACGATCATTGGCTACGTCATTATCAGCCCTTACACGATCATTACTCATGAAACTGGTAATGTCATTAGCAGAATAATTAACAGGTGGTGTAAGGGGCCATCCATAAAAGACGTCCTGGAATTTTCATGAAATTTTTTTATATATTAAATTTTATATATATATTATCTCAAATTTGTTTAAAAGCATCGAATCAATCGTGATTTATCGTAAGCACAGTCTGCACTGAACCAAAAAATACTATTTAATTTTTTTTTCTTCAGTTTTCAGTCCATTTGTTTGTGGTTTTAAAATTAAGGAAATTCCAGCTGACCATTCGAACGTTTTTGCTTACGTTTTAATATATTTGTTTACAGTTTAATCGAGGTTTTTTCCTGGCCCAAACACATCGATCGCGATTAGCCAACTAAAAAAAAAACTACTGGAAAACATTTTTGTTTTCTGACCTTGGTCAACACAAATTCTCCGAATACATAATAGCCGAGGACGTCACTAAATGCCTGACATTAGAAGGGGTTCGGCGATTGATTTTCTACCTAGTTTCAAATTTAGAAGAAAAAAAAAGAAAAAAAAAACTACTATAAACTTGAACTATAAACTTTCCCTATGCAAATGTTTTCCACATTTTGAAACTAATTTCTGTAAAAGTTTCATCGTACAAATTAAAAACATTGCGTGCAGAACATCGTGTACAGTGACTGAGATTTTTACTTAATTTCAGTTATTTTTTTAAAAAAACAGGTAAATTTAAACATTTGAAAAAACAAAGCTATTTTTCGCTTTAAATTCTTTTTAAAAAAACTTTCTCTCGCTCCAATTTTACGCCCAAATCTTAAGAAATAAACGAATCTTTCACTCTATGACTGAGATTTTTAATTAATTCCATTTATTAATTTAACGAAAGTTAACTGAAACATTAGGAAAATAAGAAAGATACTTTTCACTTAAATAGATTTTAAAAACCATTCCAAATTTACGCCTGAATCGTAAAGATAACGAATTTTCATTGAAAGACTGATTCGAGGTCTTTTAATTAATTTCAGTTATTAAAAATAGAAATATAAGGAAGATGGTGTATTTTTTACTTAAATTCACACCTAAATCTTAAAGAAACAAACGAAGTTTCCATTCGCGGTATTTAATTAATTTCAGTTTCAGTTGTTAATTTATAAAAATAAGATAATTTAAACATTAGAAAATTAAGAAAGATACTTTTCACTACATTAAATTTAAAAAAAACTGTAAATTTACGCCTGAATTTAACGAATTTTCACAGGAATTTTCACATTACTTTATGAAGTCATTCATTTAAAATTTAAAAAAAAATTAAACATAACAAAAATAAGTAAAAAAAACAAATATATTTTCGATTCAAAATTCGTTTTAAAAACTTCCCAATTTACGATCAAATCTTAGAAAACAAATGACCAATGTCCCGATATCGAAATAATGACTTCACTGACCAGCAGGCACCCTGCATAACTTGGTCAGCCCAACCAGGAAGTCCAGCCCTTCATCATCGATACTTTTTTTTATATAAATTTTAATTCGTGCGGTTTTTCCATAAAAAAATCGTCTAGGAATGCGGTTAACGCAATCGTTGTTTTCGGTGGTTATAAAAACCACTGTCCTAAAGTAACGGAAGACATTTGACTCCGAACTGTCCCGTTAGCAGCGAGGCCACGAAAACCGCACATAAAACCAGATTTCCCCCCATCCTTTTTTTATTATTTCGTTTTTAAAGCCCAAGAATTTGCGAAAACGAGACGATAATCGCTAACCGGTTTCCTATAAACGCCGTTTTGGGGAATAAATTTCATTTAGAGGTCAACGAGATTTGGGATAGGAATTTTTGCGCGAAACTGACCGCTAGGTGGCGATGAATTTAATGAAATTAATTTCCGAGATATTAAATTAGCACTTCTTAAGATTAAATTTTAGGATTTTTTTTTACAAAAGGTAATACTTTTAGGATTTTTTTTACAAAAGGTAATACTTTTAGGATTTGTTTACATAAAATAATACTTTAAGGATCTTTTTTATAAAAATAATACTTTTATGATTTTTTTACATAAAATAATACTTTTAGGATTTTTTTACATAAATTAATACTTCCAGGATTTTTTACAAAAAAATAAGTTTTAAGAATTTGTATAAATTAAGGTTTTAGGTCTATTTTAGGTTTTTTTTTTTATAAAAAAAGATAATACTTTGACTTGTTAAATTAAATTTCAGGATCATTTTAGGATTTCTTTCGGAAGGTAATACACTTTAGAGACATTTTAGAATTGATATTTTGTTTAGAATTTTAAAGACTTAAAAGTTGAGGACTATTTTAGGATCTTATTCAAAAGAGAATACTTTGACTTGTTAAATTAAATTTCAGGACCACTTTAGGATTTTTTCCCGAAAAGCAATACTTTTCAGACATTTTAGAATTCAAATTTTAGGTTTATTTTAGGACTTTCGTTTTTTTTTTTTTGAAAAAAGGTAACACTCATTCCATTTTTTTGTTTAAAACAACAATGCCAGAATAACATTTTTGAGCAAGGGTAAGGGCATCGTTGTCAAATTGCATCTTTCTGGGCACAGGGTTTGCATTAATTCGAAACAATAACAAAGGTTTCATTTCAATCGAGCAGTTTTAGGATATTTTTGAGGAAAGGTCTTTTCATTTTTTAGCACTTTATGACTTCCTTGCCATTCCTTCCATTGTGGCGATTGGCTTTAAAAATCTGTCCAAAATACCTTTCTACATGATGTGCACGACCATCATGCGTCCTTGGTCCCACCTGTTGCCTCAACACGCCCCAAAACGAAGCTTCTCATCTCGGCGGACAGATGGCGCCGCTTTCGACGTCATCTTGGCTTGAATCCGTCCCTGGACAAAAATCCCAAAATAAAAAAAAAATCATTTTCAATGGGCAATTTTATTACTTAAATTAGAATCTCAAGGCAGCGAAACAACGGCAGATAATATGCGGGAAAAAAATTTTCTATTTACAACAACTTCATGTTTTTTTAAACCTCGACAGAAGATCTTCAGTTTCTTCTTCTTTATTGTCAACGTAGAGAAAACAAAACAAAACAAAACAAAAAACAAAAACAAAAACAAAAAACAAAAACAACAACAAAAAACAATCTCGAGGTGGGGTATTATGACGAATGCAAGTCGAGGTTTAAAAAGTTCAGATCTTTCCAAGATGCTACACGCAAACAATAAACAAACAAACAAACAGGGCGGAAGTCGACGCATGGAGTCAATGTTTCAACTCGATAACCGGATCTAACAAGATTTAAATTTATGAAAATTCATAAAAAAATAAAAAAAATAAAAACTGAAATCGTTTAAGCCCGACCCCAAAAGGATTGGCCACACCCATGCAAAAGAATTACACGCACTCTTTTAATTTTTGCTTATAATTGAAACGTGTCAAACCATAACGTCGTAAATGCCCGAAATACCCACGCTACGTTTTTTTTTCCCAGCTCAACACAATTTTGCACGCACGATTTATAGTTGTGTGGAAGTAGCTTGGATACAAACACAACGTGTATGTAACGATAATGTAACAGTTTTCGAAATAAAATTCGAAAAAAAAAATAATCTTATAACTCAGTGCTCACTTCTGAAATTAAACCGTCAATCATCAAATCAATTCAGATCAAATTTGTGTCATCCATACATTTTTCACGAAGCATCAGTTTTCACCCACCGCCGAATACTCGATTTTTTTGGGCACTTGATACGTTACGGTTTGGCACCCTCGGATGGCCCAGTTTATTTATTTTTCCGCTCACAATTGGTCGTCCGCCAGGGACCATATTTTTCACATCCATTTCATTTATTAAAAACCGACAAATAAATTTGGAAAAAGGAAGAAAAAAAAATCACGAGACCTCCTAAAAGAGGTTTTCCTCGCAAAGCAACGCAAATTCATCATTTTTCAAATTAATTTTTTTTTTTAAATAAATAAATAAACGGAACATTTTCAAATTTAAACAAAAACCAGCTCGTGCCCTAATGGGCGACCAACTGCACCCCGGTTAAAATAAATTCGGCAATTACAACGAATATCCGAAGCAAAAATGTGGATATAATTTTTCATTTTGCGATGGCGTGTCTTTGGCCCAGGCTTCAAAAAAACCAACACAATAAATCACACATGGCAGGAAATAATAAGAGCAATCTCTTCAACTCTTAATCCCCCTTAAAACAAGGGTTTGGGGATGGCTTAACCTACTAAACTTTAAGGAGCACGATAAGGTAAGGGGGGTAAAGGGCTAAAGGTGGTCCTCTTGAGGTGAGGAACGTGAACCGACGGCCAAATGGCCGAAATCAAAATAACAGGAACGAACAGGTTTGTGGTCGAACCAAAAGAAACAAAAAACAAAAAACCCCCCAAAAAAAGTGTTTACTAACGTCAGTTTTACCTCTGGTACGTGAGGAGCAGAATTAACTAGGCTGCTAATTTGTTTTTCGTTCTTTAAAATAAAAACAACAACCCAAAAACAACAACATCAACTTCCGGCTCGTCCTTTTCATTCCCCTCCTCCCCCCACTGAACTCGTTAACCACGCACGATGACCGATCCGAAAATGACCACTGGCCAGGGAAATCTTCAAAAACCAAGCCTGGTGGACAGATCAGGATAATCAGTACAGTAGATACCAGTGCGGCTATACTGATATTAGTAAAACATGTAGTGATATCATTAACCATACTGATATCAGCTGTCCCAAAAAAAACACACCGAAATACTGATATCAGGAAAGATCGGTGTAATCAGTACAGTCCCAAACACCTCTATAATAATGATACCACCGAGCGTATTGATATCAGTAGTCCCAAATACCAGTACGTATTCAGCGAAATCAGTATAGGATCATACTAACATCACCAAGGTTACATTGATATCACACTGATATCAGTATAAAATCGTACTGGCATTAGTAGAGATTCACATACCGATCTTTTCTCATGGGAGCTTAGTAAAAATGAAGTCACTCCTGCAGCCGTAAACCTTTTTTTAAAACTTCAGTTAAATTTAGCCACCTAAGTCAAACGGGTTATTTAACTAAGATTTAGAAATTCGCAAATTGCAGATGATTTTCTTTTTTAGTCAAGTTAAAAAAAAACGTTTACTCGCTCATTTTTGATGTAACTAATTAAAACAGAAATCCAAAAATTCTAGGATTTTCCAGGGTACAAAATTTTGAAGAAATTAAAAACAATTTTTATGCCCAAATAATTACACGTGGCGCTATTTGATAAGGGTCACCCGTCATCGACATGGAGTTATTGTCATGATAAAATTCGTCAAAACTCTTGAAAAAATTTTTTATAAAAAAAATTAAATAATGTACTATAATTAATGTGTTTTATAATTAGCGAAAAATTTCACGAAATTTCATGAATTAGTCAATTTTCATCATCTAGGAACGAAGATGCGGGCCCTTTTCATTATCGTTCACAGGTTGTTTGGACGAACTTGAAAATGGACTTTTGCAAAGTAAGGGCCGGTTGCACCAACAAAAGTTAAGCAAAACCCGAGGCAAACCTCCGGTATAACCGAGGAAAAGCGTTGCACCACATCAGGTCAGCAGTTAACCACGGGTTAACCTCCCAGAATTTCCAGCAGCAGGTGGCCATCTCCACGTTTACTTTAACCTGGGTTAAAAGTCCCCGTAGTAAAACGGTGCAACAAAACCCCCCAATAATCCTTAGGTTAACTAGAGGTTACGGGTAACACCAGGTCACCTAACCTTCCATTTAACCCGCAATGGCGCAACCGGCCCTAAAGACAAGTGCATTGTCAAAAACATGCTCATTCGAGCTTCTTACCAAGTTGACTATCTAGGTCAAAATTTAAATAAAAAAGGAAATCGATATAACGAAAATTTCAATCGTAAATGTGTAAATGTGCGAATTGTGTTGTTTAAATATTCGTTGCAAGGATAATTGGAGAAAAAACCCGATTGTTTTACATTTAATTATTCCGAAAGGGAGGGAAGGGGGGGGGGGTTGGAGCGAGTGTAAAAAAATACCAAAACGTCTTAAGCACCAGGGTCATCTCGGCTCGCATAACCTCGCCATCGGAACAATCAGCCTGTGCAATTAGTCACTAATTAGTCATATTTAAAACGGAAATGGCTCTTCAAGGGCACACCTGATGATGCGGTAATGTTACCGAGCCCATCGTACAGGGTGCCCGAAAAAAATTATAAAAACCTTTAAACCTCCTTGTTTAATATTCGACCATACCAGTACAGACCAATCGAATCATAGTCATTTCGACCCTGGTCAACATGGTAAAAAGGTGGTTCGTGAAATAGTCACGCAAAGTATAGGTTTTGTTTTAAAGCAAGACGAAACTACGGATGTCTTAAATCGGTGACTTTTCAAGGGGCTTAAAAATTAAAACGCGCGTACTTTTAACGAATTTGCGTTTTAAAAAGCGACATGGACGAAGCTACCGATTCAATTTGCGATTGATTTATAAATATATATATATATTTATATCCGGCATTAAATACCTTCGTGAAATACTCGACACTGAAACCAAAGCCGGCGACTTAACGTCCTAAATTCCGTTCGAATGACTTAATTTAGCGTCCTGCGGACACCGAGTGAGGTTTTTTCAAAGGCAGAAACTGATTATTACCATCATCTCCTCATGTTGAATTCGTCGTCAACTAAGGCCTGGTCGAGGCCAGAATGTACCGGGCTTGACCAATCAGAGCCATCCAGCTTATCGATTACGTCTTTCAGCAATGAGAAAGCCACCCCACGCCCTCGGATGGAAACGGAGTCGTTGGGCCAGGAAAGAATAATCGATAAAGCAGGCTCTCGCATTCCGTCGGTCCATACGAATTACCAGTGCATTCTAGTTTCGAACAGACCGAATTACGCCACGTATTTTAACGTTAATTTAAAAATGTAACGACAATCTATAGATAATCACAACCGAAGGGTATGATTTTCACTTTTTCCCCTTTTTTTTTGAACTAAAGGAAAACAAATTTAGCCGCGAGAAGAATTCGGTTCGTTTGAAAATTCTGCCCTAAAAAAAGCCCAAAAACCACCTACAGTTCAGGGAAACAGGGCCCTTAGCAAAGACCAAATTAAAACAAGACATTACGTTTACACGTCGGAAACCGATCGTCGCATCTTGGCGGGTTCCGGCTACAGCGGTCGAATCTCGCAAACCGCGATTATCCGGCAACACCTGCTTCGGC
The DNA here is from genome assembly GCA_034700785.1 of Rossiulus vilnensis. NCBI lineage: Eukaryota > Metazoa > Arthropoda > Diplopoda > Julida > Julidae > Rossiulus > Rossiulus vilnensis. The sequence continues at coordinate 21,711 of JAQIXS010000812.1, read as the reverse complement.
TTTATAACCGAGGGACCGCGGTGGTCACACTGCAGCTCGCTCCGTAACAGTGACCTCTTCAATCCTCACCTCTCCGAGCACACGCCGCTATCCATCGCCTAACAAATCTCTGTATCGGTTCATCCGGAAAACACTCCGCCTGGACATTTGGACACTACGTCTCTACTGGACAGGAAGAAAAAAAAATAAAAGTCTATGATGGGGCCCCTAGCAGAACCTCGCAGAACCCCGGGGGCCTAGTGCTCCGTCTCGAACCTCCGCACCCGCACCCTCTGCTTGTAGTGGTACTCCTTGAGGTACGCCTTGGTGGACTTGGGCAGCCGCAGCTCGTTGACCCCGTCGTAGGACGTCTCCTTGCAGATGGCCGCGCGGCACAGGTGCTGCAGCGGGAAGGGGAAGGTGCGGTGTAGCGGGATGGTGAGCATGGGCTCGAAGAACATGCAGCAGCTGGGGTCCTTGTAGTGCTCGATGAGGCCGCACACGGTCTCCGAGGCGAACACGCCGGGGTCGTGCGAGTCGAAGCTGAACCGGTGGTTCCACTGCTCGACGCGGGCGTGCAGCGACCTACCGTAGCGCCGGAAGCTCACGCTGAACAGGTACTCCTCCTGCGCGGAGTCCCGTAGCAGGAACGTGCCCTCCGGCCGGCCCTCCAGCAGCCTCTCTGCCTCGTACCGGTCCATCTTGCCCCAGTAGAAGCCACAGCCGGTGATCTCGCGTAGGTCTGGCACCAGGCAGTGGATGTAGTCCACCTGCGTGTGCACAGTGCGCTGCACGCACGCCCCCTGGGAGGTCACGTGAGCGAACTGGCTGATCAGGTGCGTCTCTGTGGACAGCGCGTGGTCCGAGCGCTGAGGCTGCAGGTCCGGCTGCGCCTGCTCCCGCGGCCTGGGCTCGTAGTGCGGGGAGTACACCGACGCGCCCACCGCGAGCCGGCCCTGGAACGCCGCGGCAAGCTCGCTCAGCCGCAGCCGAAGCCGCGGGCTGCCTGCGGGCCGGTATCCGGGGGGCGGATCCACGCCCTCCTCCAGCTCACGGGCCCTCTGGGCCCTGGCTTGCTCCTCCCAGTCCTCCACCGGATAGTCGTCCGGGTTGAACCGCAGCATCAGGTCCGCAGTTCTGGCCGGAGCCGGAGAGGGTTCCGCGGTTGTTGAAGCCACCCGGAACACGACTCCGGCCCCCAGGTGGTGCTCCTCGGTGCGCCGGTAGCCGGTGCACACGCAGGCTTCGCACCCCGCTCCAGGCTCTGGGATGTCGGAGGCCGAACATCCGTTGCCGGATCTCTTCAGCCGGTAGCTGAACTTGAAGTTCCAGGGCGCTCCCTTGCCGCTGCTCCGCTTCTTGCCGGAGCCCTCCTTGGCCGCCTTCACCTTGGTCTTGCAGCGCCTGCCGAAAGTCAGGGTCCTGAACTTGCGACGGACGCTCGGTGGGCGGCTATCGGGCTTCGACGGCGATGCCGACGAGGGGTCGGTCTCTCCTTGGACCTCGTCGGAGCAAGCGCCCCCCGCGCAGCACAGGTTCACACTGCTGGCACTCACTGCTCCCATTCCTGGGGAGGGATGATTAGCGGTGGCTTCGGCGTCCGCGAGGTCCACGGCGCTCCTGCTTACGGACGTCCGGCGAACGTCTTTTTCCGCCATTTTGGAACTTCTCCTACGGGCGGTTAACGCGCGCACGGGTCCTGCGGGTTGGCAGGTCCTGGTAGGGATAGAGAAAAAAAACGGACATTAGAGCTATCACAGACTGGCTTGGCTAATCAACACCTTAGAGATTTGTCCAAATAATATTCCACAAACGCCCACAAATAGTCAAAGAAACAGGACAGTTGTCATTAGTAGGACATAGCGCAGCGTAGAGCTGCTAGATTCGTCACCGGTTAAAAAAACTGCACCTTCCTAATGTGACCTCTAGGGCTGAGCCCATCATGTTTTAAATCAATTTCAATTTACGTGATTCTAGAGAATCTAACTTAAGGGGCCCTTAATCTTTTCGGATAAGACAACCCTGCATTCCGCGATCAAAGGTCTCTTCAGCGGAAGACGCTGCCATCAAGACTCAATGCAAAGGGACTGAGAAATAAACTTAGCCTGGGAATACCAATTATGTTTAGGAATTGTCTTCCAAAAGACAGCCCTGAACTAGCAGAAATCCAGTTTGCCAATGACGACGGTGGCCATCGAAATGCGGCGGTAATCGTTGAATAGAAAAAAATAATAATAAAAATAACCTGGGTTGATGGATTACACTTCCACACTTACCCATAGATACGGATTCTACGCAGTTACGAATTAAAACGGTTGTGGGAACAAATAGAATTCCCCGATCAGGACATCCAAAAAGTGGGAGCACCACTGGACTCGTGTTCTCAGTGCGACGTTCATCAACTTATTTGAGTCGAGGGTCTCCTGGCACCGTCGCACACACCGTGTCATATCCCAAACCCGTTCGTGTTTTAAGTTGCGAAATGACAATTCTATTAGCGAGTCTAACTCAGGGTTGTTGCGCCAGCGACACGGAAAGAGTGGGCTTCCCGAGCTCGTTTTTATCTCCACGATTCGCACACTTTTGACCTCACGCCTCCTTCTGCTCGGACACCGGCCGAGTACCAATGAGGACGCCGAATCAGGTTGACAGTTGCGCTGCATCCATCATGGCATGGCCTCGGTCACGGTGCAAGTTCAGAAGCAACGCTGGGACGCGGTACTCGGGTTCAGATTCATCAAGAATCCGCAATCTGCCAAAAATTGTAATATTTTACAATCATAGGCCGGATATGTCTTGACATTTTTGTTAGCATTGTCAACCTATCCACTCGTAAACAACGACTAGCCTTGAAAGTCCGGTTCTCAACAAAACGCAATTACAATCGGATAGCCTACAGTAATGATGCAACATCGTGGATTGAAACCACTTTGAATTCCGTGCAGTATTACCACAGCCTTCGATTACAGTGTCGACCACCAGACTTGACATCACCAGCAATCGTTACATTTCAATTTACCTTACACGATCATTAGTAATGCCAGTAGTACATGTTATGACAGAGTAAGGCCCGCCAATCAGCGTGAGCTGCTACTTTGAGCACAGATTTCAGAAGATTTCGGGCCCAAGTTGTTCCTCACGAGGTCGACCGAGAGAGATGCTCATAGCTGACCTCAAACGCACTACGATCGCCCATAAACCATGCACAACACCACACTCCAAGCACTCCTTGAGTCGAGAACGACAGGTCACCAACAATCATACTCCTTAATTACTTGGCAGCCATACACGATTCTGTTAAATCCACGTCATTACTGTCAAATATTCCATTTCAGCATTTCAGTTTACCTCACACGATCGCTGGTAATGTCAGTAGTGCATGTTACGATCGGGTAAGGTCTGACATTCAGCGTGAGCTGGTACTTGAGCACAGATTTCGGACCCAGGTGGTTGCTCAGACCTGACATAAAACGCACTACGATCGCCCAGAAACCATGCTCCAAGCACTCCTGGAGTCAACATCGAGCCAAACAGGCTGCAGGATGGGCCAACAACTTCTTTTTGCCCCAGTCTGAGTACATGTCAGGACATGTACAGCGACTCCAAAACGACGCACGTCAAGTGACTCAGTCTGGGCTTAGAGCACCGTTCGTTCGGCGGGTTGATCGGTGACTCAACCATCGACAGTCCAGATGGGAGCCCGGAAGGATTAATTCCCGGAAACGAATTGAAGAAACGGGAACAAAAAAAAATTAAAACCAGTCCTCCGAAGCCGCCTTTCACGTCCACAGTTTGGCCGATGGTCGGATCCATCCACAGGGTCGTTTTGAATTGGAAATCGCGGGGAGCAACGCCCCGTGCCTAATCGCCGATTCCGCCGGGGTGTCGTTGATCCAAGCGTCGATTCGGTCCAGATTTCCGTCCGTTTTTTTTATCGAAGTGAATAAATAAAATGTGGAAAACTGTGTCACGCAGGCAAAGCAGGCAGGCCTCCGAAGTAGGCCTAACGGAGCCCCCCTTTCGGGTCGCCCTGGCCATCGGCGGAGGCGCCCCAACTTGCGCCAGCGGGTCCCGGATTGCGCGGACATCAACCTGCCCCGAAACTTCTTCCCGATTTCCTCCGATTTTCCGGCGTTTTAAGCGTTTTAGGCTGCCAGAAACCGAGCGAAATCCACCAGGTTTTTGGCCATATTTGGGCCTGCTTCGAACCGAAGAACGTTCCATTTTGGAACGCAGCTAGACGTTCGAATCTAGGCGTTCCGAATCCGGCCCACATTATCTATGGCCGAAATCACGACCGTAGGAATGAAATAAATGGCGTTAAAAACTTACCCCGGAGCATTTCGACGATGGAGTCCGATAACTAATTAGTTACGTATCGTAATCCACTCGCGGTGCGACTTATCAAAACGCGCAAAATGAATTCATTGACGAGCAGCGTCGTACAAACTACAACCCACACCACAGCCTCGGCACCCCGCCGCTTCTCATTGGCTGCGCGCGGCGTGACGTCACAGGCCACGCCCCCCCCTAGGCGAGATCCTGTGTTTTCGGCAATTCGGAATTTCCAAGTGCTTGCTCAACTTTCCGTTTGGAGATCATTGACATATTTTCATCAGAAATATTACTAACATTCAGCACTCAAACACGATGTTTTTCCCACAAATATGTTCCTGCTAAAACTACACCGGAGCCTCCTGCGAGAAACAATTACAATTGGAAGTTTTGACTTTGGTTTCGAATGTAATTTTAGATTATAATATACAGATTGATGTAAACAAACCCAAAACTAAAAACAACTGGATTAGATTCGTTGGATTTTGACGTGGATAGTGAAATAAAAAAACGTCTCCACTTCAAAATTTGCTCAATTCGATGACATGTGATTTCGGGAGGAAAACAAGAAACCACATTGCCGAAAACCATCGCCATGCTGGAGCTCTCGTGTGGCGCTTAAAACTAACGGGTTTTCGATTCGAACCGGTTTTCGCTTATTATCGTTTCACCGCCATCGCGCGCTGCTATTAAAATCTTTGAATTTCTAAGCCAAGTCATGTAATTAAAAAATCACAACGCAACTGAAACGAGCTTTAAAGTTCAAGCAACAAACGATTCCATGCAAGAAAACCTCCCAAGATGGCCGTCCGCTCACTTCAATTCGGCATCACGTTTTCAACATGACACCTGCTTTTTTTTTGGCGGGAAATGAGATGTTCTAAAGTTCTTTTTTTCGGATGCTGCGGATTCTGAGATCAGCTCTTCATTTTCATCGATTTTGGGTTGATTTAAAGAGCACCGATTTCGACCAAATTTTCAGGGAATATTGCCGAAGATGCCCGGAAACAAAATAAGCGTGCGATACGCTCACAGCGACGGCCACACGTCTCTGTGCTTCGATGAAACGGGACGGTAAGAGAAAAAAGAACAACAGCCCGAAATGGAACATTCAGGTTCTGAATGAAAATCACACAAAAAAAACCCAAATAATTCGATTAAATCGTTTATAATTTCAGTTACCTTTTGACGTGCGGGAGCGACGGCGACATCCGCATCTGGGATGGCCGGGAAGACGATGATCCGGTGTCCAAACACGTCGGAGAAACGATCCAGTCCATAGCTTTCAAGGTAAGACGCCCGAAATCAATGAAACTATCCTTCGAAATGAAAGAGGGCTGAAATATTTTTTTTTTTGCAGAATAATAAATTTTACGTGGCTTCTGAGATGTACGCAGTCTTCGCCTACGCATTCCCCAGCGCCGAATCGGACGGCATCGTCACCCGCTTTTCGGCACCGGTCACTCACATGGTGGTCAGCAAGGACGGAAAGGAGCTGCTGGCCGGATCCAGGTAAATTCTGGCAGCGGGACACTGGTCAGCTGCTCAGCCTGAAAAGAGGATGCGAAATAAGCTCGACTCATGTCCGGCTCACGTTGCTCCTTTTCAGCGATTTTTCCATAAAATACGTGAATTTGGCCGACCACAGCTTCAAGGTTCTGCTGGGACACGATTCGCCCATTCTCAGCGTTGATCTGGACCCCAAACAACAGTTTGCGGTAAGTACCGCTGGAAATTTCACCCCGTAAATTGTATTTATATCAGTTAAGGAAGTTAAAATTACGTGAACAGTTGGGAAAACCGAGGCAACATTAACCTGGATAAGACCGCTGCATAGATGTGCTCGAAACGTTTTGACTTTTCAAAACGCCTTATTTTTTTATATAATTTTATTTTCGCGTTTGGAAGAACATCGCGTAGGGCGCTAGAAATCCTATAGATGATGTTTATATTTGTTTTAAAACATTTGTCTACTTATAAAGTGAAATCGCCTTAAGGATTTCTTGGTGCTCTACACGTTTGTTTCCTTCCATACCTGAAAGCAAAAGTTCTTGAATTTCTTGAATTTTGCATTGCCCAAGAGTCGATTTACGGATTTAAGACTTTTAGGAACTTTTTGTTTCGATTAAATTCATTACTAAATTCTAATTAGATAAATATTTTTTTAAAAAACCATCATCATCTTTAGAATTTCTTGGCGTTCTACGTTTTGTTTTTTTCTTGTATAAAAATCCAATTAAATCCGACCGTAATTTCTTAAATTTCCCGTTGCTTGAGAGTCGATTTTCCGATCATCGCATTTCATTTTTGTAGAAACTTACATTAAACTTTTAGCTACTTTTGTTTCGATTCTTAAAACTGTAATAAACTCCAACAACTTAATCATTTCTAATTTCGAGATTGTTGTTAAAATTTCCACATGAACTACATATTTCAATTATTATTTTTTCTGTTTTTGCTGGTCATCCCGTTTACCGTTTTATTAAGTTCAACGGAATCAAATTTGAATTCGTAATGGCATTAATAATTTGGGTAGGCTTCTTCGAGCTGCGACGGCACAGTCAGGATATGGAATTTGGCGAAGCAGACTTGCATCAAGTCGTGGGCTGCCGTTTTCCAGTCCAGCAACGATTTCAGGTAACATTTCGATCTGGTGGGGCCTGACCTGAAAACGTTGACGAAAAACTAAGCCTGAAACTGGCTCTTCCCTCGTTTCAGCGCCTCTAAAGTGCTGTGCCGGATTGCGTGGGAGCCTGCGGACGGAAAGGTCGGCGTGATTTTTCGAGCGAAATAAAACCTGCATCGACAGTTTCCGACGAATCTCTTTTCTGGTTACAGTTTCTGGCGGTCCCTGTCGACAAAAAGGTCAAGTTTTACAACCGGGAGAAATGGGACGAAAGTTTCACGCTCACCGAGGAATCCATAAGCGCGGTGAGAATCAATTCCCCGTCCGAAAACCTCGCTCGCGTCGCCGGGATTTCGAGCGGATTTTTCGCCGATGGGGATTCTGAACTTTTGATCTTCCGCAGCCCATCAACGTCTTGAGCTTCACGGCCTGCGGGAAATTTTTAGCGGCGGCGTGCGTCGATGGAGCCATAATCGTTTGGGACGTCGCCTCCAGGAAGTGTATCGAAAAGTTAGTCTGAAACTCCTGCGTATCTCTCGTTTTTCGTGAATTTTTCAGGGATTATTGCTGCAACTTCCGAAGGACTGGAATGAATCCGTATATCAATTTTCCTGCGTTTCGATCTCTGTTCGGTGTTTTTCTATCCGGATACTGGTCGATTTGGAGTGTAGAAGTCCTTAAATTCCAGTGGCATGCCCAAGGGGGGCACCGGGCCACGTGGCTTCTCCCCCCCCCCCCCCCCAGACGGCCAAAAGCGGTCCATGATTTCATACTAGATAAATGAAATTGTCTTGCTTAAATGGCCTTATTTCACTTATATTTGTAATCCAGTTTTTCAAGATTTTCGCCTACGACATTTCTCTTAATAACGGCAAATATTAACGAAATGTTGAGGCTAAAATTCTGGATTTGAAACTCAGATCCGCTAAATCAGCACCAGAAACGTCCGCTTTCGCGGCTTTGGTTTTTCAAACTAATTCAAAACGTTTCCCTTCGATTGAATTTTTCCAGGCAAAAGCACGAGAAGGGAGCGACCGTGTGCAGCCTGGAGTGGAATCCGAACGGCAAAGGGGAACTCGCCTTCTGCGACGCGCAGGTCTGGCAACTAGCGAACGTCCGGCATTCGCGACACCTCAGTTTTTCACCGCTCCCTAATGCCCGGCTTTTCGCCGCTTCCTTCTTTCTCTCCAGGGTCAGCTGGGAGCGTTCGAAAGCCCCGTGGACCTCGAGGGGGGTTCGACAGGCCCGGCCGCGTCGCCGGCTCCGGCCGATTTGGACGATGATTTCCCCCTGCTGTCCGACGACGACGACAACGAGAACTCCTTCTCCATTTCCAAGATCAAGGCCGAGACGGTCGGATTCGACAGCTTCCTGGAGCACGACTCCTCGGACGAAACAACCGTCGCCGGGTCTCGGAAAACGGAGGATACCGCCGCGAAAGGTCTGCCTCCATTCATTTTCAATGAAAACCCAGATTTCGAACGCACTTTCAACTGGCATTTGTCGTTCGCAGAGAGCAACGCGTTCGACGAAGACGTCAGATCGATAAGCGCCCTGCAGTCGGGTCCGAAACCGAGCAAGCTGCAGGAGGCCTTCCAGCCCGGATCCACTCCGGTTCATTTCCCGCAGCGTTTCATGGTGAAGGAAACGCTCGTTTGAAACATTCGCAGGGGAAAGGGCGAAATAAATTGATAAATATGCAAATATTCCCTTATATACTATTGCTACGGAATTTAATATTCCCTGAAGCACTACGGAATCGTTGATAGACGTTAACATTTTGACCTTAATTTTAAAAAGATGAAAATGCAATTGCCCAGAAATGACTGATTTACCAAAACTCGTTCCAAGGACATTCCCTGACCAACCCAAGTGAATTTCCCTAACTCTTTTTTTGAAAACGAACAAGGCAAATTTTTAATTAGCAATTAATTTTTGCCGCTGAATTCACGTTCGAAAAGTCGGGGGAAATGGTTTCGTTATTTTTTTCCTCAGGATGAACTTCCACAACGTGGCGATTTCATTAACGCGGTGAACGTTCAATATTCCAGGTGTGGAATTCGGTGGGTATCGTGCGCTCTTACAACACGGACGAGGAGAACACGATCGACGTCGAATTCCACGACACGGCCGTCCACCACGCCATGCACCAGGACAACTTCCTCGGCCACACCATGGCCGCGATCTCCACCACGGCCCTCGTGTTGGCCTGCCCGTCCCAGCTGGAGATACCCAGGCAGGCACCCAGTAGTCGGCCATCCAATGCCCATTCGCATCATCGCGGTCTTTCGTTGAATGGTCATTTTTCTGTTCGTTCAGCAAGTTGGTGTGCATCCATTTCGGCTCCTGGGACAGCTCCAAGGAGTGGACCGTCGACTTGCCAGAAGCGGAAGACGTCGAGGCCGTGGCCGCGTCCGAAGAGTGGGTCGCCGTGGCCACCAGCCAGAGGCACCTGCGGCTGTTCAGCGTGGGCAGCGTCCAGCGGCACGTGGTGGCGCTGCCGGGGCCAGTCGTGTCCATGGCCGGCCACGCGGACAAGCTCGTCGTTTGCTACCATCACGGACTGGGTACGCGCCAAGAGTCGGTTCTTTCGGGTCTAGACCGGAAGGGGACTGACGAAATTGCGTTGATCTCATTTCAGGGGTTCCTGGCGACCAGTGCTTATCCGCGATGGTGGTCGATCTGGCCAACGGCAGAGCGCAGGTGACCGTCCACCCCACGCCCCTGAGTCCGAAATCGACGCTCGCGTGGATCGGGTAAGACAGACTCCTCGGCTGAAGTTTGATTCCGTTATTTCGATCGAGTCTTCGGACGGTGTTCGATACCGTAGCTCCGCCGACACGTCTCCTCAAATTTATCCCCAAAAAAAAGCACGTCCGGAGTATTTCACGAGCATGGCGTTTATCGTTACCCGAAACCATTTTCTTCAGTTTCACGGACGAGGGAACGCCTTGCAGCGCAGATTCCGAAGGCGTCGTGCGCCTGCTCTCCAAGGGCGCAGGGGACGGATGGATCCAGATCGCGAACACGAAAAAACACGTAAGATAAGTTTTTTAAGGATGGCTTTTAGTAGTTTATGAACTCGTTTTCGCAAGCACGTTTCAACGGTTTTTGGTATTTGCGATGGTCAGTCCGGCACGAAAACGTTACGCGATGGACCTGCCCGCGATCAAATGTCGCGGAGCCTATGCAGACGTGATCACGGTCATAAACATCCCTAAAATGTTTTAAAAGAAAGTTTTCCTCCCACCCCAAATGCTCTCTGGAGTCCTGAAGAGTAATAAAACCTCGGTTTTTCCGCAGGCCAAAGGGAAGTCCGATCATTCGTTCATCGTTGGACTCAGCGAGATTCAGCAACACATAAGGTTCGCACGCCCTCTCCGGAGCGGACGTTCGTTTTCCGTTTCCTCGAAACTGTCCTCAGGACCGGAGAGACTTGCCGAAATATCAGAAACACGTCGTCTCGTTGCCACTTTTCAGGTGCATCCCTTGCAAGGGCTCGCGGTATCCGGCCACCCTGCCGCATCCGACGGTGACTGTGATGCCCTTCGAGTTGCCGCTCTGCGAGATCTCCTGCGAGAAATCGCAGCTGGAGGTGCGGACCGGACTCTCTTCAGGCGTTGCGCCGCGCGCGCCGTTGACGAAGCCTGATTCTCCGCCTCTCTTTGTGTCTTCGACAGGAAAAATACTGGCGGCAGACGCTCCTGCTCGAAACCCTGGCCGCGCTGGACGAGGGCGGCTTCGAAACGGACGCCTCCGTTTCGCAGAGGTCGAAGGCGTCGCAGAAGGAGTCGCTGATGAAGCTGTTTGCGGTGAGTAGCGAACAACTAGATCGCGATCAGGCCTCGCTGGGCCACGTTCAAGAGGTGACTCACGGGATGTCGGGACTCCTGTCCCCGAGTCATCAGATCGATCAGATGTAGCTGCCAGAGTTAACCCCCGCGGCGGCGGCGGTGGTGGCGAATGGTGGCTCAAGTCTCACCTCAGCCTCAAGTGCTGCCCCAATAAGCGGCGGTGGTACGGCCCTTTGGATCGCCATCTCTTGACGGACCAATTTTTTTTCAATCTTTAGCTGGCCTGCCGCAGCGAGCGCGATTTCCGCGCGCTGGAGCTGTCCGAGATGATGGACTCCTCGCACGCCGTTCAGCTGGCCATCCGCTACGCCTCGCAGCTGAAGAAGATGTCGCTGGCGCAGAAGCTGGGCGAGGTGGCGTATCGGAAGATGGAAGCGGAGACGCAGGAGCCGGAGGCCCGGGCTGCGGCGCCTGCGAGGCGGCAATCGCAAGCGGCGGAGGTCGCCGGAATGCGTGTCGGGTATGGCTTCGAAGATAATTTTCAGAGGTTCTTGCGCGTAGATTCCGTCAGAAAACGAGCTGAATCGTTCGTTCTTGCAGCGATGGTCGTCAAGAAAGACCGTCGACGAGAAGGGAGCCAGAAGAGGAAGACGAGGTCGTGGAATATGCGGAGTCCGAGGACTCGGAGCAGAGTCAGGGCGAGTGGCGTAATTCAAGCTCTGACCTTCCCCATCTCTCACCAATAGGTTCGAAGAGCTTACTTTTCCGTCTCCGATTTCAGATTCCGTTCCCGATCGGCGTCCAGAAGTCAGGCGACCCGTGTTTTCGAGCAACGAACGGCAAAACCCCTTTAAGGTACTTACGGCTCCGCGATGCAATTCCGAGCCCCCGGAAGCCTGTCGCTAAGGTTTTTGTCGCATTTACGCTCCCGAAGGTGTCCGCGGATCGCGACAACTCCAGAGGGATCCGAGCCCTCGACACCATGTCCAAGGCGAACCTGCCGCACAGGACTCCCGATGAACCGCCGAGCAAGAAGGACTCCAAGTCGGACAAGTCTGCCGGGAAATCCTCGGTAATGGTGACGGAGCGCGTCGTTTTCGCGCCGATTCTTGGTCATTCGGACTGGAAGCGATTCGACGTATCCCCATTTCCGTTCCGCTTTTTTATTTCAGGGCAAACGCCAAGGACAGCTATTCGCGAAAAAGAAGCCCGCGGGAAGCGAAGCAGCCAAGGAACCTGCGCAGAGCGAAAGGGTCCAGTCGTCTTCTCCCTTGCGGTACAATGCGATCCTAAATTTCAAATCCTTTCCGAAGGACGGTCTTTAGCTATTGGGTGCAGAGTTGACAGGGTTTTTGCGGACCTGGAAAGTCAGGGATGTGAATTTGTAAATTTCAGCAAGAGCCCCGTTCTAATCGCTAGGCGCTTTTCAGGTCTGGCTATCAGCTTTGGCTCGAAGCGAACCGGGAGAACCTGAAGCTGGAAAAGCCGGACGCGGAAGACTCCGAGCTGGCTCTGGCGGCAGTCCAGGCCTTCAAGAAGCTGCCCAGCGAGGAGAAACGGGTAAGGGCTCGCGCCTCGGTCCCAGCAGTCGAAAGCAACTGCCGGACGAAATCCACGGACAATTCCGGTCATCCGTTTCAGGTGTGGAACGACAAGGCGCAGAACGCGAAAGAGAAGGACGAGGAACCCAAGCCACCTGTTAAAACGAAGAGAAAGAGGAACGACGATGAGAAAACCGACGCAGAAAACCCGAGCGACGACGGGACGCAGCGAGAAACCGCAAAAACGAAACTCACCAGAACGGAGACGCCGGCCAGCGCGAAAGTGGCCAAGTCCAAGCTGACCGGATTCGTCTTCAAGAAGTGATGGCGTTCTTTTCCGCCTCAACTGACCATAGATTGTATTTTTTAACCGTTACATTGCATCTTTCGATTAAATATTAATCTTTTATTCGGCATGGCAGCTGTTTTTTTTAAACATTTGATCGGAAACAGGCGATCGCTTTCTTCGTTCTAACATTTTTCAATCGCGATCGATCGGCCAGGAATTAAAAACTTAACGAAACGATCACGTGGCGGGCAGTCGAGGAAAAGCAACGGTCACCTCCTCGCCAAAAGTGACAGTTTTGGCAAGTAAACAAACGCAGCGAAAAGCGACGGCAAGACCTCGGCTGGTTGGCACTTGATAAATTCAATTAAAGCCTTAAGCTGCACGAAATGAATTCAATTTATCATGGTCTTCCAAAGGACCTTTGTGCCTTAAGCTGCACGAAATTCAATTTTACGATGATGTCGGTGTGCACCCCATTGAAGTGGTAATCACCGAATAATATTGGGTTGATGGATCACATCCCCCCTTCCACATGGCATATCACTCGCTGCTAGTAGGGTATCGAGTTGAACTGAATTGAAAATGTACGTAAATGCGAGGCGCACATCCGTAAAATCAACAACGGGGTCACGTGGGACCACACGTAAAAGCAAGTGCATGCAAAGAGGGGTATGCCCGCACTTGTTTCAGCTGTTACGCATACAGACTTAAGATTCCAAAGTTCTACGTGAAAGTCGAGTCTCGTTTCCTTTCCCTCGATACATAATTCAAAAGATCTTAGCGCAGCATTACTAAAACCGTTTCTGGAAGGTCATCATTATGAAGAGTAATCTTTTATTTCTTAAGAATGGATCTGCCAACAGCCCACTAATTTCTTCAGAAATTTGAAAGCAACAACCGTATTTAAAACGAGATACCGCAGGCACGTCTCGTTCGCGCCGATTCCATTAACCAATTTTATGTTTGCTCGGAGTAGCTAACGTCGCACGTCCCCCTCGGGCTCCGTATGAAAATATCGCTCCATGCAGACCCATTATAAAAATAAGTTAACTTTATAATGAAATTTCATATTTTTTTTTAATAATCATTCTGGCACCAAAAGTGATTCTCGCGCGGACATCCTCGGCGTTTTGGGTATTGCGTAAAAAGGATTGAAATTTAAAAACAAACGAAAGTAACCCAGTGTTGGCATTGATTCAGGTGCTAACATCCCTGCGTATCGGCGACGCGGACCGGACAAAGCGAGGCGCGCGGACTGCTCCGGCGACGCTCGGCTTGACCGTTCGCCGGTCCCCCGTCTAACTAACCGTGCAATTTGATTGCCTGATCAATTAGACGTTAGATACTTAGTCCAGTTCGATGACCGAGTCGCCGTCTTCCTCCTCCTCCTCCTCGTCTCGGTTGACGCCGTCTTGCACTTCCATGTCTTCGTCGTCGTCATCCTCGTCGTCGTCTTCGTCGGAGAACTCGTCCCAGTTGTCAGGCTAAAAGAGTAAATCGGGATGAGCGAATGTTGCGGACGCGTCATCCACAAACGCGGCTACTCGCAATTTCTCACCTCGGATTCAGAATGGCTCTGCAGCAAATCGTCGATGTAAGAACTGGCTTCGTCGGAGGAATCTGCGACGAAATTAAAAAAAAAACATTTAGGACCGAATTAATTCCGTCATAAAATGAATCCCATCCGATTTTTTCCCAACAAACTCGAGCGAAAGTCCGCGCAAATACGGACGTTTCAACGGAAAACAACACTAAATCCATGGAGGTTTTTTTTTGCAAAGGACAAGGACTTTCAAATCTATCGTCTGAGCAAATCGAATTTTTCTGAATTCGTAAGAAACGTTCTTCATGCCATCTCAAAACAAAACGCAGACTCGAGAATTTTGGCGCGGGAGCCGCGAGAACGAACGGGTGTGCGTTACCTTCTTGATAAACCAAAAACGTCGATGAGCTGGGATCCGTGCCGGAGTTCTTCCGCGACTCGAGCTGAACCGAACGAGGAAGAAAGAGAAAAAAAGAGAGTTAAACGTTGAAACATGTTCGAGATCACGAATACTGTCGAACGATCGCTGGTCGCACGCGCGTCGATCGTCTCACCTGCGTAACTATTAAATCCATTCTGCCTTTCAGGTGAACCATTTTTTGGAACAAGCCAACCCTGGCGTCCATCAGTTGATACAGCGGACTAAGAACGCCTTCCAAATGCGAACACTGGAAACGAAATACGATAACGCGGTGAGGTCTATTTCACGTGGTATTTCACGAGAATTTTTATTCAAAATTGGACGCTTTTTTTGAATTCTATGTCAACGTACTGATTTATTTCCCCGGCGTATTTATTGAAATAAATACAGGGTCCGTGCCAAAATTTGCAAATTCCTTTCCCCGACTATCCCTGATCGGTAGAGTAAATTCCCCTGACTTCCTTAAATTACGTTCAGCAGCAAAAACAAAACGTCAATTTCTTGCATCTCCAATAAAATTAATTTTTTTTATAAACGATTTAAACGGGTTTTTTTTCCTGCGCATCTCCACGAATTAACTTAAAACTTTTAACTAAAACTGTTTCGGCCCCTTTGTCAAACCGCTCATTAACTACTTTTAAATCCGTAAATTTTAAGACTGCGTTTTTAAACCGCAGTTCTCTGCTTTTACGAGTCACGGGAGTTTACCGTTCCAACGGATCGAAACAATGTCATTCCAATCAAGAATCGTCCGAAACACAGTGCTTTCGAAGAGCGCGTGATCTTACCGTCGTCAAATAAGAAGTGTGCACCGTCAGAACTATCCGCAGCCAGTGTAACAAAGAATGGCTTCTGGAAAATTGAACACGAGGCTTTAGGACGAAACGAACGACTCGAAAATTTTAAGTACGATGCCGAAAGGATCTACGTACGCAGCCCACTTTCCGAAGAGCCTGTGATGGAGTTCCTTCAGCAAAGGAACCACCGCTTCGACGGGCAGTCGCTGCACGGTCTTCACGATGGTCGCGCTTTCGAACTTTTCGAAAACTCGCTAAAAAAAAACAAAAAAAAAAAAACGGAAAAGACGTTAACTAAAGGCGATCAGGACAGGAAACGAAAATCTCATCTGGAGGAAACGTGATATTTCGGAGCGCACGGCATTTCAGGATTCTGGAAATTTCGTCAATTTTTCGAGTCTTGAATTCTGGGGGTGGTTTCGTCGGAAGGGTTGCAAACTCGGAAGGACAAACGGGGAAACGAAATTTCCACTCGTGTGGAAAAAGAAGTAAACATGTATCTGACCACCACATTTTAGACCCTTTCAGACCGGACCGTTTTCTCGAAGAAAAAACACAGGAAATGTAGGACTTTTTTCAACGAACGTGGGATAAATTATCATCTTATTGATTTTGAATCTCATTCGCTGCCAGCAGCGGTTTTTTTAAAAAAACATTTTGGAAAACAATTCAAAAATCAAAATTCCTTAATCATTTTTCGGGAAAATGAACGTCGAAAATTCGTCACCAGTTACGCGATCTTGGCACTTACTCGTCACGGATTAAAAGGGACGAAGAAACGACACCGGCAATTCGGCAAAATCTGAGAAAACGCGAACAACGAGTTCACGAAACGATCGGAATACGGGAAACGCGGGATATTTCGCTAAAATATAGGATAAATCGAACGAAAAAATTAGAAACATCGGATGCTCGGAGGACTCACGTCTAGTATTTGCTCGTCGTTGCTGTGCAATCCCTGGACCAGCAGATGCGCCAGGTTTTCCGAGCTCGGCAATTCCGTGATCTTAGCCGGCAAATCGATGGTCAGCGAGCTCAATCGCTCCTCCATGGGAAGCTGCGGGCGTGAAAACAGAAATGAGAAAAATGCCTACGATCGGAACCGATCGCGCTCCCCCGACGGATCCGAAGAACGCGCCGTCGTACCTGACGGGAAGCTCCGTCGCTCTTCTTCCTCTTCTTCTGTCCGCCGGGATCGTCCATGGCCTGCGTCGGCTGGCTGGGAACCATGTAGCCGGGAGCCAGGACTTTAACGTCGTCGGACACGGAAGGGGTCATGACCTACGGAGCACAAAGTTCAATCCGATAAAACATCGACAAAAGGAAGGGCTGAACGTGAGCTAGCCGAGATCGATTTTTGAATCAAACACAGTTGAACTCGGTTACAAATATTGCGATCAGAACAAGATCTCAGATCTGCGCAGATTGTTTTTGTGAATTTCGACGAAATCTTTCACGGTTATGAATCGCGCTTTCTTGGCCATTTCTCGCAGAAAAAATACGGGAAATATACGATTTTTTTCAAGCAAATAAAGGATCAATTATTATCTTATTCATTTCACATTTCATTCACTGCTGCGGCGATTGTTTTTTTAACGTTTTCAAAAATGATCCTGAAAATCAAAATTCCCGACTATTTTTCAACAAAACAAAAATGTCGAAAATTCCGTGCAAATTATGCATTTTGGCACGTATTTTGTACACATATTTGTAATTGCACGCATAATGGAACGCCTTGGACACTTCGCATTTTTGTGGAACGCCGTAGGTGAACAATATTTCGAAAAATTAATATTATAAATTACGGATTTTGCAGTTCAATTCGCTAAAAGAAAAGTTCTGAGGAATGCACGAGGTTTTTTTCTTCTAAAACCGTGATTATCAAACCCAAGATTTCGGGTAAAATTCCAGCACGAAAAATCTAAGAAAACGTAAATAACGACATTCGTGAAACGTTTAAAATACAAGAAATTCAGGACAGTCCGCTAAAATATAGGAAAATTTTAGGATAATTAAACAAATAAAAAAATAAGGAAATATAGGATGTCTGTTATAACCGCCTTTGACTGCGCTTAATAAGCTTCAAAATCGAGCTCAGTCTCAAAAGAAGCAGAAACACGAAACGAAGTTCGCTCGAAAAATAA
Organism: Rossiulus vilnensis; assembly: GCA_034700785.1. Taxonomy (NCBI): domain Eukaryota; kingdom Metazoa; phylum Arthropoda; class Diplopoda; order Julida; family Julidae; genus Rossiulus; species Rossiulus vilnensis. The sequence goes on along the minus strand of JAQIXS010000812.1, from coordinate 4,242 downwards.
GATTTCAAACGCGGTTCACGCAACCGCAGCTACCTTCATTCTGAGCTGCTTGTCCGCGTTGTTCGCCGGAGCTTCCAAGAGTGGTTTCCTGATCAGGCACGCGCTGCTCTGGTAAGACGAATGCGGCTGAAACGTGGCAACGATTGACGGTTGGCATTACACGAAATAGTGGCAGTACCAGAAATAAAAAAAAAACGAAACGCCGCAGGTTCCCTACCAAATTCTCGCACACCACTTTAATGAAGTTGCCGTACGCCACGCGCAGGTTCTGGCTTCCGTCGCCGCTCAACTGGCACGACAGGATGGGCAGAGGCTTCGGCGATTTCTCGGCCTCGCTGGCGAACTGCAGGGTGACTTTGGGCTGGAGCGGCTTGCGGCACTTCCTGTAAAACACGCCGACCGGTCAAAAACCGCGTCCTCCGCGCTGCGACCAGACCTATCGGATCGGAACTTACCCGTTTAATTGATGCTCGAAGATGTTCAGAGCGCCGGATTTCGTCACGGCCGCCAACACCATTTTCTGCGAAAGAATTAGCAGACCGAAGATTAAATTGACCGGCGCCGCTAAACGAGACGGCCGAATTGCGCACAAAGCCCTACCTGCTCGCGCGACGAGGGACTCGATATGTCGAATCCTATCGGCTCGTCGTCCAACGAAAAAGATGCAAGAGCACTTCGATCGCCGCGACTTAACTGCCTGCGAACAGAAAAGAACGAAATGAAATCCCCGCGCCTTCCCTTAAAACCAACATTTTCGACAAAATGAAGAAACGCGCGACATTTCCACGCAAATTTTCGAGCAAATTAAATTAATCTTGAATTTAGAACATTTATTGCGTCATCTTTTGCGGTTCGGCAACCAAGAAAAGTTAACGTGTTTCATGCCAGCATCGCAAAATTGAATAAGCGAGAGGCAAAGCATGCCACATGGCATTTCACTTGCTGCTTGTAGGATACCGAGTTGAATTGAATTGAATCACTAACTCACTGCGACAGATTCTTACGTACCAGGCGCTGAGTAATCTGTCTCCAGCAGCGGCCGAAATAAAATAACCCTCTTCGACGGCCTCGCCAGGAAAGGCGAGGAACCTCATCTGAAGCACTTGTGAGGCATGACCCGTGAATTTCTGAAAACGGCAGGAAATCTCGATGATCATCAACTGAAGCATGAAAAACCAGCGATCGACCCACATCAATTTACGATGTGGGGGGAAGAAGGAACAACCAACAAACCTTCAAAACTTGTTGGTTTTCTATATCCCACCATTTTATGGACCTGCCCGACGACAAAAGTGTCAGGCCGTCCGGTAAAAGCACTAACGAATGGATACTCCTACGATCGGCCTTCCACTTGCTGCGAAAGAGAACACGGGGTAATCGCTTGGGGTTAAATCACTGCGTGTTGTGGGATTAAGAGCCGCATTAACCAATACGTAATTTTTGCTTGCCTTTTGACTCTTCCCTTGCTGACCCTCCACTGGATAATGTGGCCGTCGTGTGAGCAACTGAACATTTCGTCGTTGTCTAAACTCCAGCAAAGGCAATTGACGGAGTCGCTGTGGCCACCACTCTAAAAAAATAAAAGCGAGAAAGCACTGATGGAGTGCGTATGTCCCGGCCATTTTTCGAAGAAACAATACAGGAAATATAGGGTATTTTTTTTCTTCAACAAATACGGGATAAATCATTATCTGATTCGTTTCATATTTCATTCAAAGCCGCTGTTAATTTTATTTTTATTTTACACATTTTCAAAATTATTCCAAAAACAAAACTCCCGACTATTTTTCAGGAAAACAAATGAGGGAAAGTCATCGCAAATTGCGCATTTCGGCACATTTTTTTTTCTAAGAAGTGGCTGAGGAATATCAAGTAATGAAACGCCTTAGGCACACGTCTTGCAAAATAAAATTCTGTACAAAGTTGGATATCATAAATTTAAAAAAAAACTAAATCACAAATTATGGAGTTTGCCGCATAATCCGCTAAAGAAAAAAGTGCCGAGGAATATTTGGGGTCATTTTAAAACAATGATTATCAGCCCAATATTCTGGGTCGAATTCCTGCACAAAATTATCTCGGAAATATTACGAATCAAAAAGGAACGAAGAAACGATACCCACAATTCGGCACAACGTAAATAACGACTTCGTAATACGGGTCATTTTGCCAAAAAACAAAACAAAAAGAAAACATGAACTTTGATAAGGTTTACCATTTCACTTTGGAGGTCTCCTTTTCCCACGCTGTACAACAAAATCTTCCCTGGCAGCGTTCCCATGGCGATGAGGTTCAGACTGTCTGCGGCATACTCGATGGAAGTCGACTTTCTTTTCTTCCTCTTTTTACTAGGCTATAAAGTTGGAAGATGAACCCAAATGCTTCAGGTAAGTTAAATTACAAATGCAAATGCAGAACAGTTGAAAGAACGAAGGATGATTGGGAAGGCAACGCGGTCGTGGCCGATTACTGCGGTACCACCTCAGCATTCGTCCGGAAATATTGTGGAAACCATGAAAACCAAAACCAACAACATGCATGGTCAATTCAAGTCATAATCTTGTGGGCCAGAGGGTAGACGTGCTCCCCAACTCCGGCCATTGGATAGCCAAGGCTAGGGCACCTTAAGTTGGTCCTTGCTGAGGCGGCCGAATGAGTTAACGGGGAATTTGCGGATTCCATTTGAACCAATCAATGAACCGTTGTGGTGGGCTACATTTCGAACTGCTAAGCTGTTTGCGTCCTCCTCTGCAGACCCGGGATTTGAATCCTGGTCTCCCGAACGCAAGGCGGCCGCTCGCACTAAGCCACTTCACTCCCTCGGTTCTGTAACTAGTTGCTAAGTTCTATACGTTTAAAGGACTTTTCTGGCACCTGGAGTTTCGACTCCTGGACTGCGCCGAAGATCGAGCTGCAACCTCGAATTAACGGCATGAATCTTAATTTAACGATAAACGGGCTAAATTTGCGACTGGCTTTGCCACGGTTAACGCTTTGGAATGCGCCCTATGGCATGTCAATTGGAAATCTGTCGCCCAGGTCAGACAAGCATATTGCTTGCATCGTTTTGACTGGGTTTTTTTTTGAGGCATTGTAATTAATCCTGTTTATGCTGAGGTTATCGGTGGCTCCCCTTAATTTGAAATTCTTAGGGCTCCTTATTAGCCCAAGGCGGAGATTTTGACGAACGTAGAGTAATTAATCTGAGATTATAACCCAGTTCTTGATTATTTCATTTCGTGGCTAGTAATCGGATTCCTCGCTGGTGCGTGAGCCCATGATCGCCACTCGATGCCAATTACAACGAATGACGTTCTGATCAAACTATTCGTCGATTTATCCTGATTTTTTGCCCTATTTTTTGTCAATTTTAAAAACCCCTACTACTCTTCACGAATTTGAATAAACCGCGAGCGATTGTCTGCCAAATCAAAGAGGTCTCACCGGTCCTCATGGGGAGAGTCAGCCGGCCCCATCCCCAACTCCTGCACGCAATAAAGCGCAATAAACCACGGCGATAAACACTAGCAAAATATCAAAAATTTGAATAAAGACCCTATCAGGCCTCGGGGCCCCTATCATTACCGATTCCCCCAGCTTGGACTTCGGCGTCCAAGCCAGGCAGGTGCACATCGCCGTTAGGTGCGAGCTGGGCGTGTACTCCTGCTTCAGCACCCCGGTCGCCGTTTCCACTATCTTCAGCCGTCCATCTCCTCCGCTGTACGCCAAATATTCGCCGTCCGAAGAGAAACTGATCAGGTTCGAAAGCGCGGACGCCATTTTCTGGGGATTCCCCTCGTGGGAACACGTGGGAAAATTGTCAGCGCTCGGAGGCGAAACGAAGCGCGGATACACCGAATCCGAATCGATCGAAGTGTGCCGCGGACGCGGGCGATATCGAGTCGCGAATAAAAAGGCAGAAATCGGCCGATAATTTAACTCATTTCGTCGAAAAAACGAAGCGCTGGTGGAACGCGAATACGGCACATGGCGAGTTGCGATTCTAGAACTGCAAGCAGTGTGACCGCGTCACTGGGCCCGCTGTGGGGGACAAAGAAAACGAGATCGGTCTTGGACCGTATGGCCGCCATTCGGCCCCGAAACGGTTTCAATTAATTGCACTTCAGAGCCTCGCCAACTAAACGGATAAAAAAATACACAAATTAAAACTTTTATCCGGTTTCAAATCGATCCCGAATGACCTTTCGACAGGTTAGCTGGCAGCACCGGCTAGAGCGCCTC
>JAQIXS010000811.1:0-38253 GCA_034700785.1 Rossiulus vilnensis | reverse complement strand
CTAGATGCTCTCATAAGTTGGGATTTTTAGGAGACTGCCGTTTTGTTTTCTCGTGTGGTTTTCTAACCGCCAGGCTGCTGGCTCAGGTGCTTTGGACGCAATGCGAGGCTGAATTATTTGAATCCGAACCATTTCTGTGTTTTTTATTTCCTCTGATCGTTTTTGGCAGGGATGAGATAGGACTATCTTATCATTTCTCAGGGTTCATATTGCGAAGTATACATTGTGCAATATACTCACTGGATGAATGCACTCTCCAAATCTTTGAAGAATGAAATCCTGAAACGACGACAGATCTCATTTTGTGCGAATTTTATTCCGAAATTGGAGACATGTCAACTTCACCTGCATGGGGGTGCGCATATAATGCGAGATAATCGAGGGAAAGGATTTCATATGGGGATTTCATTCAATAATAGACAGTTGCCTGCGGAGTATGGCGAGAGCCTGCAGTGTAGCTGTAATTGCGTTTGGATACAATGTAGATAACGCAAAGTGTTTGTATCGCAATAACTCCTACAGCAGTCAATATAAGGTGAGAACAGAAAACTATTTGAAATGTTTCAAATCACCGCCACATATGCAGCGAATTTGTTGCTAGATACCATTCTGTATCAGTGAATAAGCGATGATACTCTATGTCCAAAGCATGGGAGTCATGTATCACTTACATCGTCTGGATTAATATTTGTCGAATGCATTTCCTGTATTATAATTTTCATACCAAAGAAACAGTTAAGATGATAGATTGGGTTCCAAAAGCATAACATGAGCGAAATTACCATGATGCTAGGTTCACATTTGATATCTACTAATATTTTACGTACACTAAATTGAGAAAATTAATTTTTTGCATGCCATCAGCCGCTGGAATTCTCTTCTGAAGGACAGCTTTAAGCTACAAGAAATTCAATTTGGCAATGATGTCGGTGTACACGATAATGTGGTAAAATCTACCAAATCAACTGGGTTCATGTATTGTATCCCCCAACCATTTGACAATTCCTAACTGACAGTAGGATACTGAGTTAAATTGAATTGGGTTGAACTGTTTTGAAATTGCGGTTAAATTTTACTTAATATGATAATAATTTGTCGTAATTTATACAAGTAAAAATTTTCAGTTTTGTTTCCATTTTTGCAAATGGAGTTTTTTAGAATTTTTGAGAGGTATTCCATCTCTAAATACATGCATGTACATATAATTGTAAATTTTAAATCAAGTTTAGTTGTTTATCAAATTACAGCTTGTATACATGTATAATTATTAAATCCAGGATGAACTAGCTTTAGATTGGTGTAGTAAGCAATTAAAATCAGCTTGTTTACATTGGAGCGAAGGGATTAAGGTGCATAATGAATACAAAACGGCTCATTGGGTATTTATCGATAGCTATTTCAGTAAAGTAAGTTTACATTTACGATTCTCGACTAAATAATAGACTTGAAATTTCTACTGAGTGTACCATAAAGAGATTAAATAGTGCAAGATGTTAGGGCGATAAAGTTAGCGAGGTAGTCAAAACCATGAACATGTTACTCAACTACTTTTGGAATATAACGGTACATTATTAATTCTGTATGTTCTTACCGAGATTATTTTTTCCAAATAAATATGCCTATAACTTATTTACAGTAAATAAGACAGAAGTTAAAATAAACTCTCCTTCCCAAGTTGTTTTCATTAAGATTTCATCTTAAGAATCTGACATGCAGTAGTATGACTGTTACTAACTTTATTAATTTGTTATGACTGTACTTTGTACTTGTTTTGTGTGAAATTTTATTTCTTTCCTATTGCTTTTCACATTTTTCCCCGTTTATTAATATTATCATCATTAATCATTATCATATCCATTTAATTTATACCTAATGTGTGTATTGACACATTCAAGTTCATTATGGACTTCGGGTCATTTTTTTTCAGAAACATTAAAGAATATAGTTATGAAATAGTCGCCATACTACTTGTATTATTACTACTGTTACATTATTTGTTACGCCATGCAATAAACTTCACTTGTTTATACCGCTGTAGATTTGTGGGCATTTTCTTACCAACCATATCATCATTGAAAGGTATAATTAGTTTTTTTTGGTATATAGAGCTATATATCGATTACTCGATATCGTGACTGAAAATGAAAATGCTGCTAAAATACGTTTTTATCGTGGATTCCCGTCAGACTACGAACACGGTATTGCATGTGTACTTTTTTGTCTGTAATACGAATCAAAAACGAATGTTTTTACATCAATGCCTCCGAATTGTTTATTTTTTAAGTTAATTAAATTGAAGTTAGTTTGTTTATCCACCGTTGAAATACAAGTAAATCTGTTTTACAAGCTTTGAGTTTGAAAAGGGATTCATCTGATGATCGATCGTCTTTAAGTCTTTATGAGAAACGTGGTCTTTCATGTCAAAAGACGACATAAACTCGCATATAGAGGAACGCGAAGTTATTTTTATATCCAAAGTGGAGTTTTATTTTAAACCTTGTCTAAAACGGCGCTAAAAACCATTCACGAACTTCTAAAAGCGTAGAAATGAATCCGGTAAAGTTGGGAGGATCATTGGAAGGAATTTCATATTTTCCATATGGTGTTACGTCTTAGCGGTTAACGCATGACATAATCTTGTAATAAAAAATATGCTAGGAATGTAAGGTGATAGCCAAACGAAGATGCCAGTTTCAGATTAAAGTAAGGCTCGATTTCCACACGTCCCGCCAGGTTTTCTAGAAAGAATAAATATTTAAAATCATTTCCACATTCGGGTAGAAGAAAATAAAAATAAACTTTTATGGTTAATCTTACTCTCGCGTGTTGCGAGATACGCTTTAGTAATTTATTACTATTAGCCAGGACGTGGCGAAGATCCTAAATCTAGTGTTGCAATGAAAACATCTCACAGCTGCTGAGTAATTTTTTAAACAAATACCAGTTGTTAACCACAAGTGCACAAAAAATCACAAATTATTTCTACCATAATTCACAAGCACTTATTTCCATATTAAACTTGATTTATTAAAATGCAAATATAATTTGTTTAAAATAATCTTAAGTTTACAGATAATCACTAAATAAAATGTTTGATATTTTAAAAAAAAATATTTTCGAGCATGATTCTTCTGCTTTCAACGGGAATATTCAAAATTCGTAAAAAGTTTATTTCATTTCGTGGTATAATGCTTGTATGTTAAAATATGGTTCATTATTACAGTTATAAATATAAATTAGTGTATAATGGATACACACAATTTAACCATGTGCAAGTACTTGTGAAGTATAACGATCCCATCTAACTAGTGAATAAACACTCTTGGTGCAACCACGAAGGTTAACAACTGTTGTGATTTCGCTTCCTATTGTTAAGCTTATTTTAGGCATTCAATTTGTGTTGTCTGTTCTTAATGGCAAAGTCAAAGTAACTCCTGTACGTCTACTGTGTTACGTAGAATAGTGGGCATGAATGAGTTTCCACCGCTATAATTTCTACCGATTTGTCTGATTTTAAACGAAACGTGTATACAGTTCAGAAGGTATTTTTTACATCCATTCTGTAGCTTAAGTAATGTCCACAGCTGCGTAAAACCTGTTCTATTTATAAAATAGCCTACTCAAAAGCTCTTATCTAAATATAACGACTGCAACATGTAATCCGTTCAACCATGTTTCTTTTCTTAAGAAGGAGATTTCACCACTTAGGGCTTGGTGTGTGACGTTCCATATCGAAAAAGTATCCTTAGTATTTTAATTTTAAATTATCTTATGATTGGATTGAACACACATTGAATAAATGACAATTTGTTCGCCGAATTTCATTAGAAACTATAGTGGAAACGTTCATTTTTCTATTTATTACTAAGAAATTCAGCACGCATGTCATTAATTTAAAGCCATTGTCATTTCCTTTTATGTTCAACTTTGTATTTGTGCTTTATAACAAAACTCAAAAGTGTAAAAAAATCGACTTTATTTATTTGCATACCTTGTCTTTAAAAACGTTATGCACTAGCGTTTGGATGCACATGAGCAACCGAAATTAATTTTATTTATATCATTTCTTTCCAGGTAAGTTTTCAATTATTTGTCTGAAGGTGCCAATCAACACTAAGGAAAGCTCATTATAATGAACTTCTTGAGTGATAATCTAAGAAATGTACACAGTGTCCACGTGTTAATCGTTTATATATGTGACGTTGTTATAAGTATAACGTGATTGTCTGTTGCCCTGAAATGTTGAACATGCATATAAATTTTACATTTGTTTAATAAGTCCTTGAATATACACTGTGTATTCAGACGCATATTTCCAATTACGAGATTTTCATTGCTGGTGAATGCTGAGAAAAAAAGCTACAACTGCGTTTGGAGGAATGTTTATGCTACGAGCAAAAGTCTTCGTGATTAATTGCAAATTTGATTCTGCTTGAGACTATTCCACCGCACGCCATAATTACATTAATTACAGCTTCAGAGTTTATTCTCACACCAAAGTATTGATATTTTTTATTAGCTGAATATACAAAAGAAATCTTGAGGCTGTTGATGGCGTAATTAGTTCCAGAATGCTATGTTTAACGCAAATCGTAGTGATTAATACATTATGTAGAAGTCAACATTTGCTTGGAATAAATAATCAACGTTTATCAATGTGGATTTGGAAGAGGCGAACATTATTAAAATTTCTCTTAAACTGAAAGTGTCGACAGCTCTTAAATCACAATAAATCGTATAAACATTCATGCATGCAAGACTTTAGACAAATTGCTCGATTGTACTAGTTGAAAATAATTCTAAATTATAGTAATTCAACTCATTTTTTTTCTTTCGAGTTTAATGTTCATGTACTTATATAGAATTGCTGGAATCCTAAGTACATTGACACGAAAATCGATGCAACCATCCAGCCAAGCCTATTTCCCAACCTTAATAAGATCTTTCATTTTTTGCTTGTTCTGAGAAACATCGGGGTAATCGATGTTTCGTCTCTGTTTGTAGAAATATTCCCAGGTATATTGGCGAGTTGCATTTGGCTTGATATGTACACTTCGGTTTCAGAAGATCCGACAGAACAATTGCTAGGCCGGTAAATCTCCTCCAGAAATAATTTTGTTGATCCTTTTCTACACTTCAGTCTTTTCAAATTTTGTCTGAAGAGACTGGAATTGGCATCATGCAATTGTGACGTTTGATAGGTCAGGTGGACATTTCATCTCCGATGTGCAATTCTTACGTTCATAAAAGCGAAGAGCATGGACGTCTTCCGATTGCAATTCTTCAATGACCCTTTCATCTTATATGGTCCACTCTATAAGGTGCAGATCCAATTGAAGCGAAAGTGCATTGAACATATAAGGAAAAGATGGCGCATTGGCCATGCATTTTGATGAAGTAAGCGAAATCGTCAGTGGAGCTTTTGATCAATTGTGGCCTATAGCACAAAAGTTGTGAAATGTTTTTTGGATAGTTTGGACAAGGATGGATTTTAAGAAATCGTTCACCGATTATAACTATAAAACTGGTGCAAAATTGCGGTTTATTATCTTTGCATGACTTAATCATTATTAGGTATCTGTGCATAGCTTGTAAATGATTGATTCGACAATGGCTATGGCTAGGTTTGCTGACGCTTTGTGTCAGCGTGAGTAATGACATAAGTGTACGCTTATGTCATATTTTTTAAAACATCCAAATCGAAAACAATTCAAAACTTATGAAATCTCGTTTTCCAGCATCTAGCCTAGCTATTTGTCCAAACAGTTGCTATTTTATAAATAACAATTCGCAAGATTAAAGAACTACGCTGTACGTTGTATAAACACATAAACGTAAATGATGTAGGTGTGTTAAAAGTTTCCATTATATCCCAAATTGTTTCTAGCCTGGTTGCGATTGTGGTCAGTTGATCATGATCTACCGAAACCTCAAAATCTGCCATTATTTCAGGGTGTTGTGGGCTTTGTCATAATGTTCTTCATACTCGTGGAGCGGCAAGCGTTGTGTATAATTTTGGAGGATGTTACGGAAAGTTGCTTCGCCAAATGACTTTTCCACAAATACCTCATCCAGCCGTCACGATTTCAGCTGAAGATGCCGAACGGCTCAAAATATCACTTTTTTGGCAAACACTTAAAAATGTATACGGGGTGCCTCCTTAGCTAAGAAGTGCTAGTTTGCTTCGCATCTTGCATCCATTTTCTGCTCCGTATGAAATGCAATGACATGCTGTTATTGCTTTTTGCTAAAGATGGTATTTGGTATGTTGAGAGCGAGGAATGGAAATGGCAGGAAAATAAAAACAACATTTCTCAGTTTTTGCAATGCATGCCTTTGGTAAACAATACATGTTTAAATAACTTGCATTTAAACGAAACGACCACGTGCAACAAGAAGTCTTCTATGAATTTTGTTTGAAACATTTGGAAATCACTCCTTATATAAAAACTACTTGTTGTTTTTGCCAATTTAAAATATTGCTTTAATGCTCTTTATAGGTTAACTAACATATGCGCACGTAAAATCCGTAATGGGCATTAATGACTCGGAAAGCCACCATTCATTTTAAGAATCCATGTACATGCATATCAGAACCTTTCATAGCTTCACGCTACTAAATCTTTATTTCAGCTCATTAGTGATTAGTGCTCTTTCTTTGATGGCTTTTGTAATTGATTTTTTTCCGAGAGGTTCATGCTTCTCATCAGCATAAATTTAATCAAAACTATTTATGAAGTAGGATAAAAGACATACAGTAGAATGTCAAATGTTACTCATAATATAGTGAACATGGTGTTTGGTTGACGATATAAAGTTTCATTTAAAGTAAAACAGTCTTTCAAAACATACATTTATCTCATGACAGGTTTTTGTTAAGACTGCTTAAGGTCATTGGGGCGTGTTTCAAAAAACCATATTGCATGGAAATTCTAATTTGATGGAGGAAATCTGTGCACGTGGTGGTTGAACCTCCTCCTTTCTACTCCTTTTTGCATTAAATCAAACGATGCAATTCTCTTCCAAAGGCTGCAAGAAGGCTAGAATAATGTTTGTGTCCTCGATAATGTGTTGGAAAATACCGAATACATTGGGGCACACGGTAGGGTACTAAGTTTAATTCAATTAAAATTGAAGGTAGTAATGTGGAAAATGACGCCATTTCTGTTCATTTGAATAATATTTAATTAGGGTTTGTTTTCAAATGTTTTGTTTGTGACAGCTAGAGTTCTGCTGTAAACTTTGTGTTCTAGTGTTTATATGGTTTCGGTAAATCGCTTCCATATGCTGTTAGTAATTTTTTTAAAATTTGTCTACATTTTACTTCGCATATGTCTGCAGTAAACCCGACCACGCATTTAAAAACATAATAATTCACTGTTATAGCAGGAAAAGCAAAGGCATCTGCATAATTTAAATCTGACCTAATTGCTCGTCAAGAAATGGTCAACAATTGTCTTATACGAGTAATTATGATAATGACAATGCTAACGATAATGATATAATTAACGCAGTACTCAATGGATTGCAAAGAACTTTCAACCAGCGGAATGCATACGAATAACGGGACGTTTTGTTTATGCTAAATTAAAATTACAACTTGTTTTCAGTCGATTGTTTACCATAAAAATGAAAACTCTAATTTTAGAAAAGATCTGTTTTATCGCATTGGCTTCTCTCTTGGGTGAATGTTGCAAAAGGGCCATCTATTCATCCAGTTGAACTAGGTTCATTGCCCCGAGGTAAAATCTATAGTAACAACGAGATAATGTCTAGGAAAACAGCGCTTATTGAGTTATATGAACTCGAAATCTGCTGCTTGGTCTATTCAAATTAAAGATGGCTTATTAATGTGACTTTTAATCTTTTAGATGTCTTAAAGTATATGCTCACTATGCAAAAAATAAATGCTCTTTAGGAATCTTCATCGTTCTGGCATGAATTAAGTTTTTGTATGGAGTAAATAGAATATAGTATGAAATAAACTAAAATATAAAATAAAATAAAAAAATCAAGTATAGAATAAAGTAGATCGTTAGTCTGTCAATGCCAAGTGTACAGAGTATTTCTCCCCACGTAGAATTAATTGGCCGTGGGCTGCTATCTGGCATTTTTTACATATTGTACTTAATTCGTAAAGACGCCGTTAATTTTAAATGCATGTGGCGACATCTATCGGTTCTGCCCCGACACAGCAGCTTGTGCTTACGAATCCACGAAAGGTGCATTTTAACGAGTTTCCGCACAATTTATAATAGTCTATCGCAGCGATTATTTTCGGCGAATACGTTGGCCCGCATAATGGCGGAAATAATCAAGAAGAATGCATCAAAGCCGTTAATAGCGGCATATCCAGGCTTAAAAATTCGTAGCATAGACACCCGTTCATGCAAAGATAGGCCTAGAGGCGAATGAGCACGTGGCGGATTAATTATGGTGCGTAGTGATCGATCGGACTTCCGGCATTCCTGTAGTGCGTCATGCAAGATGCATGTATTAAATAAAATCATACCCTCAACTTTGGGGGATGTTCACATTTGTGGCTCCTGAACACACTATGGCGGCAATCAGTGCTTACTTCCATGTATTGGGGAAACGCCCTTTTTTGGGGGCGAGCGTGGGTCTTGTTAAGCCTGACGAAATTAGGGTCAATTTTGTCAAACGCAACTAGTTCATTAACATATCGTTGTTTATGTTTTCAAGTTCTTTTAGCAGAAAATACCGCTTGCAAAATCTTCAATAAAGTTTCTTAAAATTTTAAAGTAGCGCTGATAAATTCTTTCAAAGGATAAGAAAAAACTTATTGTAGCTCAGTTGTATCTCAGTTGGTGCTGTTAAAATACATCGATTAAATATTAAAACATTGACGTTAATTTCGTGCATTTTGATCATTTTCAAAAAGATGATATGCAGTGCAACTTTAAATTGCTGTCCTTACACAAGTAATTGATATTCTTAAAATACATGTGCATTTAAAATTTCGTTAGAAGCTTGTCCGAAGATCATATTTAAAAAAATCTAAGTGCATGACTCAAGAAACCGATCTAGAACGATTCGCAACTTTTTGTCACGTCACGTCATGTCCAAGAAGCCAACAGCACCGTTTTTCTTCCGATAATTTAAAACCCCGACTGTACCTTCACATTTACAATGTGGCACTCTATATTAAAAAGACACCTTCTATCTTAGCTCTCGAATATATTGCAATTATATGAATTCATGAAATAAATTGAGAAAAATGATTTAAGGGTTTATTTATGTACCAAAATGTGTTGCAGTTTACCTAAACGTGGCGTTAAGGCTCTGGATAATTATGCAGGCTGCAATTTATTGGAAGAAAACAGCAACGATGTTTTTAGTGGCAAATATGCGTAAAAATACCGCTATAAAAATTATAAATAACTAATTATCATAAAGCAATAATTAATAAGTTTTTTGTTAGAGTTTGGCGAATTTTATCATGAGAATAACTCCATATCGAAGATGTGGGCCCTTTTCACGAAGTGCCACGCATCCTGCCTTAAATCCTGCTAAAAATGTTGAATATATTTATACTACCTGTTGAAAATGTATTTCGCAAGCTTCAAAAAATTTTTTCCTCCATCTAAAGAGAACGTAATCGAGTGCTAGATGTACTCTTAAATTTGACAGGGGAGGACGTGCCACTTTCCTGAATTCATCGTTGCCTGAACGTCGTTTCAGCACGACCCACACAATGTTTTAGCTGTATTTCCCTGAAGGCTCAATCGATTTTCAGTTATTGTAGAACACTTGGAGAAACTTTCAGCCGCTATTAATGCAGCATCTCGATATTAATGCAAATTGTTTGCTGCGAGAACGTGTTCCCCCGCATCGTGTCATTCGCCAGCCATTCCTCGGTTTTGGGGGTTGCAAATTCACGCCCTTTACCGCATTTGTTTAAGTAAACCTTTTTATCCGGCCATATTGCCTAGAAACGAGCCCTAAGCGTCGGGCCGAATGTAATGGGTCCCTTGTTCCAATATTGGCTCTCTTGTTTTGCGTTCTGTTTTTTGCCGCCTCGCTTAATATTGTTTTTATATCGACCAGGAACTGCGCGAATCAATATGAAAAAAATGTGGTTCCAATGCAAGTAAGCTCCACGCAGAATCACGTGAATTTCCACCTGACGCCTTGTTCCTCCAAATGCCACTCGGCTTTGGTCCATTTTTTTTGAACATACATTTATCGATCAGTTCAACCTGTTGTATGGCAACCGAACCGAACATTTATGTAGATGAATCGTGGCCAAGCTTTGCAAAATTTGCAAGGTTTGGTGCGTCCTGAAGTGCCATTGTATTCAGAAGGACTCTCCGCTATCTTCTTTTGCCTGGTGCATATCGACAGATGGACATCTGCGTTTTGAGTAAATTTCCATGAAGTTGTGCCACCATGGTATTCACCTTGGTTTCGAAAGCTGATCATGACAGAATACGGAAATGACGAGCTGAAATTGCTTTATTTTGAGTGGACTGTGGACGAATAAGAGATCATTGAAGCGTGGATATTTCCATCTATTCTTTAATTCCTTGCCTCTACTTCCAAAAACAGCGATGCACATACTTAGTTAACTTTGCTAGGAAGGAAGCAAAGTAAATTTTGGAATATCTTAGCGTGAGCACGATTATCTAAAAACGTATCAGTAAACATCGCTGCTCAAAGGTGTTTTTAATAAAACAAATGCCACCTGCCACGCACAGTATGATATCCGATGATCGAAGCCGAAAATCGTAATATAATGTAGAAAATCGTTTGCAGCGCCTAGCACATTATAATTGGTACTGCAACTGGGAAAACGAGTTCAATTTTTATAAGTACATTTTAAGGTGTGTTTTGGTAATTTTAGTTGTTGTTTAAGCAGATTTTATCGAAAATGGTGCAATGTGATAATGATAAAGAAAACAGATTTTTCTGTGATATTAGCATCTTTATGTTAAAATTATGCGTTTAAAATTTTCACTTAGCTAATAAAAACAAGTTTCGCCTTGATTTTGATCCGCTTATCGCATTAGTTGGTCTTATCCATGAATGCAATTGGCTTTATTGGATAGTGACTCGATTCTGAATTAAACCATATAAGATTGGCCCGGTTGATTTCTGAATCTAAACCTGGACTCGGCGTACTTAAGCCATGCATCTGTGATCTGCAGCCCAAGATTTTATTATCGATTTGCTTTTAAGATGAGATGGATGTCAGAGAGTTTTTAATTAAAAATGTAATAAAAGACAATGGTTTGAATAATTAGAAAACATTGCTTTGCTTTTTTGAATTGTCGTCTATGTATGAAAATGTTTACAAGTAGGCCTATAATGCAAATTATTTTATACGATGATAAAGAAATGGTAACATTTGTTCATGCTGTGTTACATGTAATTTAACCTCTACTCAACAACTTTCGTTCGGATCTGGAAGTTTTCATGTAATATCGTTGCAGATTTTAGTCTTTAAAGCTAGTGATAAGGTAGTTTTAACAATTCATTTTTAGGCTTGGCATAGTTTAAGTAGTAGATTACAAAGATTAAACATCTAGATGAAGCTGTTAAATGATTGATGAACCCAAATATTTTTCGTTCCACATTACGGAATGTATATGATGTTTGTAATATTTTACGTTTTTCCCTTCGCATATTTCACTCAGTTTATTCGTGATTCGTACAGGTCGTTTTCGATGCTCGGTTTACCGAAATCGTATAGAGTACTGCATGTTGAATCTGTAGATCTGCTGATTCTGTTCAACAAACTGCTACGATAGAAATAGATTCCAAATATATTGACGTTTCCCACTGACTTTAGGGTTCCTATCTTTTCTCACGATTATTTATACTTATCCACAATTTAATGATTGGATTCAGGTGAATAGGAAGCGAAATTTATGGCTTATGTAAAAGGAAATGCCACATAATACTATAATCTTTTAAAGTAACAAGTTTCTAAAATTTTCTTAATTAAGTTTAAGGGCTTAGTAACTGTATGTACTATATGTATAACTTGCTAAACCCGCTTTCAATTAAGACTTCCTTACTCCTTTTCCATTTGATATTAAATCCTTTGAATTCTCAGTGCAAATGCAGCTTCCTCCTTATTTAACTCAATTTAATGGTCTTCATGTCTCACATTTAATGTCATGGGGTTAAAAATGTTAGCTTGAACTTAACGTAGTTAAAAATATTTTACGACAGGATCCTTTCAGCTTAACTTATATAAATATATTGAGTTTCTTGGGATCGTTACTTATGATAATTGCGCATGACGAATGAACATTAATAAAACATGATGGCTTTCAAATTATTCAGCCTTAAACGTATACCATGATGAAAGGTACACCTGGACGTTTTAGTTTCCTTGCAGTGGTTTGATAAATATTTAAAATCGCTTTCCTATTGGTATCCTGTACCTTTCGATCGCAGACTTTTCTTCATGACGTTAGAGTACTCAGACACCGTCAGAAATATTGCAAAATGCGAAACATGCAATGAATGGAAAGCAATCCAAGCACATTGTGTTATTTACTTACGCCTACCCCTTCTAACCGTAATCCAATTTTCTGCCATATTTAATGCATGTTTGTATAAGTCTCACACCCATATTTAGACTTTTGTCTGATCGGAATAGAACTGTTTTTCTCAAATCTAAATATTGATTTTATTTGGCTGTAAGAGCCAGGGTGAAGATAAATTCACGCAAATTTATACCACACCTATAACCGCCAATTGTTACGAATGGCAATAACGCGGCATTTCTTGGGAAAGATACCTAAAGTTGCATGTTTTTCATTCTACTCATTTAAAACCATTTTCCCTGAACACCATTCTTAATGCAATACGTGCCGGCTTGTATTTATTTTCATAAATCCATATTGAAGAATAGTTTATTGCTTCTGGAGGCTTTTAGCTCAAATTGAAAAAGGATGAGAAATTTTCTGGATACTTTGCCTGATCATCAGGTCATTCAGGTAAAAAGCCTAACGCAAAAAAACGCCAGCTGACGCCATTTGTTGCGCTTGGTCTTTTTTATGCGCTAGAAATCGTGTACTTGAAGTTGAGCTCTTTTTATTACTTCTGCAATGCTAATGCATCATTTCATGCGGTTTCCTTACAACAAGCCCTGTAATTGTATATCCCTATTCATGGCAGAATCAGTCATTTTAGCAATCCTGACAAGTGCGCACAGACCCCGTTATAGTAAGTTCTAATTTAAAGGCGAAATACCAGTTTCATAGCTCATTCCATGTGTCCATAAGCGCTGCATCTATTTTCAATATCGAGCGGTTTTAGGACTAAGCTTATCCTTAAAGGTTGTTACTTTCTTCGATTTGCAATAATTTTTTTTATCTTCTTTCCACCCATTCTTCTGACCAACGAGACTTCAACAGTGTTAATCGATCGATTTTTTCCTTAAGTACGTTTAGGGACGGAAGTGCCACTAAAAGCCTCGGGGTAGACGTTTCTCCTTTCTGTTTTACCGAAACGGTTGTTTGAAAAGCCGATTGTTTTTCCTCGCAAACTTCCATTTGATAATTCGATTTTAAGTAATTTTATATTGAAATGACATTATGTATAGTTCCATGCTTGCCGAATTACATTGACCGCATTGTTCTATAAATGTATAACAATAACTAAAAAAAGACCCAGTTTCGTTTATCCGCATTCTAATATTTTTTGTGTGGTCAGTACTAT
This sequence comes from Rossiulus vilnensis, assembly GCA_034700785.1. Taxonomy (NCBI): domain Eukaryota; kingdom Metazoa; phylum Arthropoda; class Diplopoda; order Julida; family Julidae; genus Rossiulus; species Rossiulus vilnensis. The sequence goes on along the minus strand of JAQIXS010000811.1, from coordinate 24,558 downwards.
GCAATTGTATTGCAAACATTTTTTTCGAAGTAAACTTAAGACCTTCATGGGCATTTGTACACTAATGTTACATCTTTATTATACACGGGATTTTGTTTATGCATCCGGGAGAAATATGGTTCTGGCAATATAAACATTGTATCGAAAAGTTTTGGGGTCTGTGTTTCTTCAAAGTGGACGTTGAAGGATTACCACATTTTTATAACATATATGTATACTTTTTGTATTCATAAGTTAGTTTAGAATTTTTCGCAAAAGATTTCATGTGTTTTCAAAATTGTTTTTGAAAAAATGATAGTCAACTTGGTGAAAAATAATAGAGAAATCTCTTGGGCACGTATTTTTTGCTGAAAGAACCGCTGCTGAGTTTGCGTGTCACGATAATCAAATTTAGGATGAAATGAATTTTTTTTCTAAAATTGCACCAAAGACCACCAATATACCCTATCGAGCTATTTGTATTGCTCAGTATGCGTCTTGTGGCGTTTCGAGTAATATCTGTTCACGATGGAAAATATGCATATTCTTAGCCGTGTTTGGCTCTTATGAGATGCCTTTTTATTACGAGGCACATTTTTCATTTATATGAACACCCGCTCTGTATGCGTGTCAGAGCTAAGATCATTTTTTATACGAAAGTTTCTATGTGTGAATAACTAACGTATCTCATGCGTTATGAGAAAGTGGCGGTTGCTCTTAAAACTACTTCTTTGCCTAAAACGGTAATGTTTAAAGTAACATTTCTTAAACATTAACCGATTTTTGGCAATATGATTGGATCATTTATGTACATGAAATATGTGGTATAACTTGTACACAAAGTTAGTGTGTTCTATAAAATAAAGCTGCATTTTTATATCCTCAAACTAGCTTTATCATTTTCTAATAAATATGTAAATTAATGACGAATTCATTTCCCTTAAATTATCATAATTTGAAGTCAAACCAAAGAGAGTACATGTATCAATTAACGTAACATTTCTTTGGATCAATATTCTTATCTATCGTTGACATTTGCTTTTTATCCGGTTCGATATTTACGATATTTTATTATAAAGAGAGCAAGACCTGCGGTTATTTACACAACCGGCAATCGCGGAACATCATTTTTTATAATTATAGATGATATCAAGAGACTTCACGACGATGTTATTCTATCTAACCTTCTTAAAGTTAAACTGTCATTCGAAAAGTTATGCATAAACTTTAATATTGTTGTGTACCTTATAGCTTTTTCTCAGTAATATTTGAATAATTCAACTGAATTTGTAATGATTTTCTAAAATTACCTGCCTTTGCAACAAAATAACTGATAATAATTTAAGGCTAGATTATTTTGTTAAGGGAACGAGGGAAAGTTTCTGAATGATGCTTGAGTAGTGCCTAAAAATAAATAGTTTTAAACCAATTTGTTTATATTAATGTTGCTCAGATCTACCTCGCACCGTTTCAAAAATATATTTCCTAGACTGAAGCAAGTTATGAATATACTGCAGAATAAATGCATTATGCACAGGAAAGATAGTTTATGATGTCATAAAGGGCCGAGATTCAGCCCATATCTTAACTAAATAGCTTCTATTTATATTCAGCATGCATGTATTTCTGTTCTTACCAGAACGCGAACAATGTCAAATTGACCTGGTGCTATTTGGTTGCTCTTTTCAGAGAAAATTATGCTGGAAATTCTACCGTTAAAATATGCAGGGCATCAGAAAAACTTCGTTTTTATTATGTCATACGTGGTTAGGCTAAGGGTAGTTCATGTTTTTTGGGGGAAAACGTTATCACCTTAATCATTTCTTTTAAAAATAGTTATTGGAAAGAGCAAAAGTTTTCAAATGTTAATTGAAAAGAGTTTTATTTTTCGATCTTTGTTCTTGTTCGGAGATGTTCTACCTGTTAAAATTTCTTTCGGAAAAAGTATATTACCAAATAGTTTTTTTAGCCTGTGCTATTTTCCGATATTTATTTCAGTCTATTAAAACTGCTATGTATCTTAAAAGAAGGGTTTCTCCAGACCTAGAAAACCAGAAGGAAAATTGTAAAGCATGGAATGGTCATGGAATAGGTTTGTTTTGTAAAATTTAAGGAAATTAAACATATATATGATAAGTAAATTTTCTGTGATATATAGTCAGTGTGATTTCATTTAACTGCCCTTTTAATACATACGGATGATTTTGACAGTTTCGTATTACTTTGACCTAACAAGATGTTTTTCTTTGTTTTTACGTTAGGCCTATGCAAAAACTTTCGCTTCGATTAGTTTTTTAGGATCGACGTTTTAAGTATAAATGACCTATACGACGTCCAACAGCAGACTTTTTCAGTAATGTACTTAGTAATATGTATATGATAAGATGCAGCATTTGAAAAGCTGAAAACCCGTACCATTTCTGCTAATTGATGCACGTTCGGCAAGTCGGAATTAGAAGATTGATGTTGATTATCGCAAGTTGCAAACGTTGGTAATGCAGATAAGGCTACTGTAATTAGTCTAATTACCCAGAAATGAAAGAACTTTCTGATTTGAGACTTAATAATTGTTCTAACAAAGCTAACAAGGTTCTTAAAAGCAATAAACAAGCTGCTCTTTGCTGCGAGCGTTTCTTGTTTTTACTGCAAACCGAATGTGTTTGTACAAGTTAATTGGGTTTATTAGTCCTAATAAGCTGATAATAGTAATAAGCCGTATGCGGAGCGCTAATTAATTCAATTGTATTAGGAGAAAAGAGAATAAGTAAAAAGGTTATAGAAGTACTTTGGATTTTCTTGAAGACGTTTAGTGAAATAAAAAGCTTAACTCATTTAAGATGCTTTTTAGGGACAGGGAGAGACCGAATAAGAGAAGGTAAAATGTAACCCGAATAAACCTATTCTCCCTCATTTTGGACCTGATGAGTATCATTTCTAAGCAGTGGGAATATTAAAGCAAATGCCCAATATAAAATATATCCACTGAGAAATTCAACAGAGTCTTGGAGCCTGCATTCTTTATAATATTTTCTAATCAAGCGCTAGCTGTTTTCCGATTAATTAGTGCTGAAATAAAAGCACACTGCCTGTTAAAAACGCTCGCTGCAGGAGCAAATTAAATGGCTATTTTGCTTCTGTTAAATTTCAGATGCTTTAATGAAGTGTCACTGCGGGGGCATATTTCCGCAATGTGCGTGTTATATGCCTGTTTCAGTTACTTGGTTCGATTGCTTCTTAATTTCCCTACTGATTAAGGCAAGATAGGCCTAATTATTAGAAATGCAGGAACTATATTAGTACGACAGTGCCTTACGTTCACTTGATGCATTTAGGCGTTAATGCTTCCTAAGCTCTAGACATTTGATGTTGTTTAGGAAATCCCCCAGAGAGCTCGAGATAATCAGTCTTAAACTGGCAGTGCTATGAGAACCCTGTTCTCAGTTTATCTGAAATTACTGACGCTATCCGGAATAAACCTGTAGATTGGATGAGCCGTGACAAATTGAAATCGGTCTCTTGCATGGAGATCTCTCGACCATAAAACTCGCCTGGTCGTTGTTATTGCTATTTTTGGGAAAGTCCATAGTGACGTAAATGGATCGTAACTAGAAATTGCAATGGGAATTTTGTCTCTTTAACAATCAGTAATCAAGGTCGATAGCTTGTGTAAATAAGCTGAAATTGAGATTTCTACTAAATAGATCATCTCTGGAGCATTGACTAATTAGTTTAAAAGATTATGAGATATCAGCAAGGGGAGAAAATTGTTGTCAACTTTTGTCGTGGTGGTAATATTCTTGAATGATGCGGCCCTATGTCATGGTGATTTCCTACACATTTTTAATGTTTAATGATGATGCATGTGATTTCTTTCATGCCGCTGAAATTCTCTTCCAAAGGAAATTCAATTTAACAATGATTTTGGTGCCACAATTTCAATTGTTTACAATATTTGTAACTTTTTATGCAAATAATGAATTTCAGTTTATTCAATTGAACGCTAGATGGCGTGCAGCTGGCTGGGTTGATGCAAGGGATTCGCGCCTTTTTTAATGGACATGTGCCTTATTTTTTAAGCTTCAATGATGAAATGAAGACTTGAAATCTGTTCAATCTTAGGGGTCAAAGCCTGATCTTACTTTCATCGTGATGTGTCCATATTCTCGTCAGCAAGCTCTCTTGAGTTCTTAACAGTCTAACGAATCTTGCGAGAATGTCGCACCGGTTACCAAGATATCAGTTGAAGGTCCATTTGGGACAGAATGACGTCATTGCCGCACATTTCCTATGGTCTCCGAGGGCACTCTTAACGGAGCATTGAGGGGGAATGAGGAAATGTCCTAAGGCTAGTGGCTTCCATTTCATTCTCTTGTACGTATGAGAGGTGCATTCGAGTATTGAATCGATATTCAAATTGGTAATGGATATCTGACGGGTGTCGCCATCGCTTCCAGCCAGCCTGGAATAGAACATGCGCATCGATTGGACGACACTCTCGGTGAGATGGCGGGACAACATATTTGCGCTAACTCTATTTAGACGTGTGCAATGTCTGATACTAGGTGATACTGGAGGATTTTTGAGGAAGAATTTCAAATTGGATTCGTAGTTGTAGCCAAATGTCACTCCTGAACTATAGGCAATCTAGCATTGCACGAAGTATAGCAGTGATTGCTCGCAGCATATTCACCGAAGTCAAAAATGTTGTTCATTAAACTTATTTAAACCCAAATTAATATCGTAAATGAAAATTCTACAACGCATTTTTGTGGTAATATTTTGTTTACTTTTATTTAACGTGATAATCAAAACTAATTCATTTTATATCGTTTTGACATTCCCCCCCTTAAATCAGAGGTATACAGTAACAACTGAATGACACATGGCTACTAACTATACGTATCTGAGGAAAACACGTATGTGATTGTTATTATTTCGTACGTGTAGGCCAATATGTGCACTGATTTGAAACTGTCAACCCCAGGCTGGGTGAAACTTGTAATTTTTTTTTAGATATCCATAAACTTACTAGCGAATAGCCTTTGTTGTGGATTGTGTTCATTTGTATTCACTGTCGCCAGGCATGCATCATGCTCATTGTTCGCTGAGATTATGCTTAAATTGGTGGCAGCACCAATAAAATGTCGTATTAGGCGCATGTTGATCATGATAGATGATGGCGTTTGCATTTAACGTGAATAATAAGATTAAAAACATGTATACCGTAGAAGGGTTTCTCCCTTGATGTACGTTCGGTGAATGTTGTCTTGAATTTTGCTCTACGACCTTTGTGTGAACCGACGTGCTGCACTCGCGATCGATTTAATTTGCTGATTACATTAAATATCTAAAATACCTTGGACGATTCTTTGTGAGACCATGTCGGCGTAAGAGATCAGCTCTTAATGAAATGCAATTTGCCTAAAGAAGAATTAATGGTGTCTGAGTTTCTAGCGTTGGAATGGAATAATCAATTACAAACTTGCGAACACCGGCATTACTAATAAGTGTCATGTTACCACACATGCATATTGTTTAGCAGTTCAAAGGTCAAAAGAAAATGAGTTAAGCGATTCGTTTGGAATTTCAATTCATGGTTATTATAATTATAATACTAAAACAGACATTTTTCTCACAGACCGTTTAGCTTTTTGACATTACATATTTCAAAAGAACCATGATCGCATATCGCGAACATTTCAGTGTTGTAAATTTTATACTGTTTGCAGTTAATGCTTATAATATTGCATCTATTTACGGTGGGCTAAAATCGTTATAGCTGATTTTATTTGAAGTTTAGAATACGCTTGGCTTGCCAATGCTTCCAATCTATTCAATGTCAACAGCGAAACTTCAACAGGGAAATTTGAACCAATTGAATCAGTAACTAAGTAATACGCTATTGAACTAATTTGTGTGGATTCAATTGACTTAAACTCGCCTCTATGAGCGCAGTAATTTCCTTTTACTGTTCGTCTCAATGCCATTAGACTTTGCTCACTTTACTTAACATTTAACTGATTTAGCTTGATCGAACTGTTCAAGAAGTCTTTGATTATTTGAATTACTGGTATAATAAAATTGCTGTGGATATATGGCAAATATATTTTTGAAATAATCTAGTGAGGTTGGGCTTCTACAACGCCATTATTGTGACGTTTTTATGCAAACATTTGGAAAACTCGATGAAAACTCGATGCAATGCAATATTGGGAATTTGGCGTTTCAAAAAATAATTTATCGGAGTTTCTTTCATTATTTAAATTAGATAATAAGACTTTTGGAAATAATTTTTGCAATCACTTACTTTATACTGTTGCTGTCGCATTTTCTAAAATGTCATATTTGTGTAAAAAATGTGAGCTTAAAATCCATCATCTGTGATGTTTTTAGAGCAATTTTCTCAACGGTATGTGGCGTATTTTTTCACATCAGTGGGCGGAGCTTTGAACGGAAGGGGAATGTTTAGTGTGGTCCTTTCCTTACGTTCGTAGTTATTTTTACCGGGTGCTATAATGTGAAATACATGTTCATCTACATTGCAGTTTTAAATTTAGTTATGTTAGTATCATGTATGAATTATTAATTTTATTTGAAAAAAATGATCATGCATAAATATCATCCAGCTAAGTGATGTGTACATTTATGTTGTATCGTGGATGAGAAAAAGGTTGAAAACCACTATAAGATTATGCATGTCAATCTATTTAAATGTTGTTGGTACTGTCCTACAGTTATGTTCGGGAAATAAAAACACGCACATTTGCATCCAGAGGCTCAAAAAGTTCGTATTATGGTCGTGCATTTGCTGACTTCCATTCGTCTGTTTCCACCTCCATTAATAATTTATGCAAATTGATTCGTCGGCCGCTCTTCCAATGATGTCACAGACGGGATAATGTATCGCGTCTGGAACATGCTAATTAGATGGCAAGGCACTCCCAAAGGAGTTTCTCCGATTGTTTTCATTTGTTAGTGCAGTTATGTTTCCGGCTATTTCGGCTAATGTGGAAGCTTGGTTCGTTTAAAGGGTGGGCGATGCAAGGCTTACGTTCTTGGAATAGCCTCTCCACTGTTAAGTATGCATCATCTCCAAGCTTCTTGTCAGCTGACGTTGACATTTGTTGCTGCAAATGGAAAAATCATGCTTTTTGACGAAACGAAAACATGGTCGAGTACTGCCATAGGCTATTTCCATATGGAAATTTCTGCGAACATTTTCTCATAACAGGCAAACTCCATGTTGGTATTATTTATACAGATGGTGCTTGTTGTGTTTAGAACTTCGCGTATTTTGAACCTCCTCCTCCTCCACCGACATTCGTTATCTTCTCTTGGCGATGACGCAAAGCGGCTATGATAAGTCACCAGAAATGCTGGGGATTCTTCTCGGCATCTAGAAACGCATCTTTAAAAAGAAGAGATCTTTCGATCAAGGATTTCCAGAGAAATGGGAAATGGGCGGAAGCTTAGAGATAACTCATTCAAAATGTGCCCTGCATTAAACAATGTCTTGGATGCCTCTGGCGTCGTTAAATAATTTCTTTCATGCAAGCTAACAATAGTTAATTGCAGAAATCGTGCTAAATTTAGATTGTTCGAAAATGTCAGCTGCTCCTTCTCACAATCAGGGCTGCACCACTCGCACCAGAAAGTTCTCGTCGAATTCCGTGATCCGCGCGTGGCGCCTCTTACTGGGAGACTTCTATAGGTCAGGCCCCAGCGCGATTTTTTGTCGTTTGTCGGCCGACTGATGACGTCAAAAATGGGCAGCCCTTTCTTTGCCCATGCATTGGCGCTAGTGTTTTGCAGTTCATATTAGCCTTATCGTTGAACTGAAAGAATGTGGCGTTTTTGTCTGTTTGGGAAAGGAGATGAGTATGGAATGAGTCGTCCATGGTTGACTGGGTTATTACTCAACCGATAAAAATTGCGTACAAGCCTTTTAGATGACATGAGGGACCTCGTGCAGTATTTGAAAATTTGGAAGGGAGAGAATTGTCTATATTTCTAACATTTTTTAAAGATGCTATGGTAATTTGTGTCTTGAATGTTGGAGAATTATCGGAAGATAATTCCGATTCCGATTTCATTTACTGAAATATATTTTTTTAAAATGACAGTGCGATCTGATAACTGTGGAAAAGTTGTTGGAAGTTTGTGCTACAAAACCAATACTTTGATGTAACTCATTAATCATAGGCAAGCAGGTGGCCAAAGTACATTTGCAAATATCAATGAATGTTGGGCTGATGTTTTGTCATCGAGAGAGCATGTTTTCATTATTAGAATTCATTAGTTTTCAAGAACATTTCTATTACATTCATCGATGGTCTTAGACAGACATGTCCTCTAATATTTCCACTGCATAGGTCTAATATGCAGAGTAATAGATAGATTGAAAACGCAACAATATTCCAACGCCAGAAGGGTCATTAGTGGGTGATGCTCAGTGGCATTGATTATGTACTTGTAAGTACAGTGCTGGTGTCAGTAAATCAATGCGACACGTTGTTTCATGTTGAAATCTTCTTTTCAGGCTGTTCACATTATACAGTATACACATATAGGTCGCACGTTTTCGGAAATAGGATATTGTTTGTCCATATGTTGCGCCGTCCACGAGACAATATATTGTCATTTATGTCAGTACGCAGTGCTCCTGGAGGCATTTTAAATTCCTTTTCTGGCTGCGAAGCCGGCTTATGAGGATTATTGCGTAATAAATTGCGAGGCCTTATTGACAGAAGAATCGGGGTCGACTTATAACGGCCCGTGAATCGTTTGACCAGTCGGAATGAAAATAGACAGGACGAGGTCAAAATCCAATAAATGATCAATACGGAGATGAATTAATCATTTTGGCAGAGCACTCAGGAAGCGCAGAAATGGACGCGAGGCAGAAGTGGACAACGTTGACTCTTACTGGTCAAAGTCATTTATTTCTTAATAAATATTTTCTGGCCAAGGATCTTGCCGCTCGGACAGTTGACCATTGCCAACAACAGGCGGCCGCTATTTTTCAGGTTTCGAGAAAAATATTGACAGTACACGGCGAGACGTGCGTATAAATGATCTGAAAGTTTAGTAATACCGATTTTATGAGATAAATGTGGTCAATTTTCTTTGCTTATACAATTATATTTATAAAAATGTCGTACATAATTAGGTAAAACTTCGACAGTATACATTACTCTCTTGGCGTTTTAATTTTCTTACTTGGGTTTCTACCTTTCTGTTAGGTGGCGATGATATTTTTTAATTGGATGTTATACCATCCCATAAATACATCGTGTTTCCGTATTATTATTATTATATTTTGTTCCATCCGAGTCATTTATATTTAATACGACTGGTTAACCAAAACGCCCCCAAATTACGTAGCTATTATCCCAAGTTTTTTAAATGCATCTCATAATTATAGAGTCAAAGATCGAATGATCTAACATAAGTCAAATTTATGGCAACATATACATTAAATGTTGACTGTATTAGGTGGAAATGCGACCTTAATCTGAGTGATATTTGACATTATTTAGTATTTAGTATAATCATCAGTTTTGGCATGTTTTCAAAATGCCTTTATTTTAATCTACATTTAATTTACTTACCTCATTTAGACATTTGTGATACTTTGGACGAACGTGGCAGACTGGCAGAGTATGGGGGTTTGTCCAATGCGTAAGATAATAGATTAGAAGGGGTAAGGGGTCAAAAGGTCGTCTTTATGATGGACTTCCTTTATGGACGTTTATGGCATCCGTGATGCATCATTTTTGTGTACAATACTTTTCTAATAGCTACAGAGGATCCTTCGCTTCCCAATTTTTCCATCACCGTGCAAAATATGCATGTACAATTGTTTTTTTCTTAGCTTACAAAGTAACGCATACCTTTAAAAGTTGCGTTATAATTATGCAATTAAATGCAGTTGTTTGACTGTAATTGTTCTAATTCAATGGTCAATTTCGCTAAGAAGAAAAAGCATTTTAATTACACTTATTATTACACCATCGTCTTGAGGTTTGTTTTCATTGCTTTTAAAGTAATTTACGACTTCATGTATATGAGATATCCATCTAGAAAAATCGATTTCACTCCATGTTTGCTGCGACCGCAACTTTTGGTCCTTGAAAGTATTTGATTGGAATCGAAAGTTATTTCTCTGACCACGTCTCCGCGCTGCCACCCAATTCTTCGCCTTTCCTTTAATTTCCCAAAATGGCAAGTTAGGTGTCACTAATTTAGTAACGTTTCGTTCCCCAAAGATCTATAACTTGCGTTTCCCTGGGGCACCTTAGCGCACTTAGTTTCTTTCTGATTTAAAATTCTACTCTTTGCCGTTAAAGCTTCGCTAAATAACAAAACAACCGACTTGAATGGTTTGCGTCAGCCCTTCATACTCATGACGTCAGGGATCGATTTTTTTGCTCGACTTATTCGTCTTTCAGACTTGATATCCTAGCGCCATCTCCTTGACGAAGGTGAAAGCTTGCCTGGACTTAATATGAAATGAAAGAGGGAAATTCGAAATCTAAATTTAATCTTAAACATTTAATTGGACGTGATAGATTTAAAATAATTGGTGGGCTGCAGCTTGATACCTGTATCGATGTGTTCAATAAGTTCTGTGTTATCAGTTTGCTTTTAAATCATTGATGTATTTTGTAAATTGTAATGTATGATGTGTGTGTCTGTTGGTTAAGATACAGCATCAATGAAATCGCTGAATTTGTACTTATTTCTTTTTTATTCTTTATTTTAGGTAAGTGAAATGATGTCGTGTGGATCATCCTAATGGTGACTTTTACATTTTCGATATTAAATTCATAACAGCTGATCGTCTCTTGTTGTGTGCAGTAAGTCTTATATACCAACTTTAGCCACCATTGTTTACGTATACCTTTATTCTGTTTAGAAAACTTGCATAATACATAACTATACCTGTATTTTGCATACATGTATATATACGCTCATGAGTGCTAAACTAAATACCCCGTAGCTACACTATTACATCGTGGTGAAAATTTTGGAAAATTAGGAACCATCTTCCTTCAATGAATCAAAATTTTAAAAAAATCATGCATTAAATGTACTAATGTAGTTTTGGAAGTGAAAGAGCTATATTTAAAAACGTCACCATATAAAAGAGGCTGAATATGTATTCAGTGGAAAATAATAAATATAAATTGATGATAAATACTATAGGCTAAATAAAAATAAAAATAATGCATTCAAGCTATGAATAGTTCTAATTTTTAAAAACGCGTTTTATGTTATGTTATGTTCACGTTTTTTTCATTTTCAAAAATGAAGATTCATTTCATTGCTACCTTACTATGTAATATAGCCTTATCCTGCGTTTACAGAAATAAGTCTATCTTTCTCAGGTGTATGGATTCCATATTTTTTATAGAAAGTAAACTCATACATAATTCGTCATATAATCGACATTAAGTCAGATCAGTGACGAATGTCTAAACAACAGTACCTGCTGTATGAATATGGCTGGTACTTCCAAACGAGTCCTTTGCGTCTCCCTTTGGTGGCTACTGGCTGTAAAATGTTAACGTTTCTTATTTGTCATTCAGTGTCAGTTTGCTGTCTTATTTAGTGCAGAACTGGATAAATTTCGTGCTTTGAGATGACAGGTGTACGTTAAGAGTTCAAATTTCGCTCTGGATTTTAGTTGCCCTTAAGTTGCTTCCTCAACTGCCTGGATGGCGCTGGCATCGCTTTCAGGTCGGCTGGTTGCCAAATATTGATCCGTTAAGCAACACCCCCATCTTCTGGCAGAACGCAGGACACCTTTTTTCGTACTAATGCAGATGCCAGACTCGATCAGCCTCATTAGCATATTTCATGCAAATGAGACACTTGTTTCCCAACGGAAATGTCTGCTTTTGGTGGTAAAGTCACTCAATAACCAAAGCTCTTTCACTAATATTCCATTTCTGGATCTAATTAGTCCAACTGCAGATGATGCAATAACAGGACGCTTCCAAATAGACGTCCCCTACAATGTCTATATTTAACTGCAGTGGCAGGCTTACTCCGGACTCTTGCGGTTTTCCGAAATTAAAAATTGAAAAAAGTAATAGTTGGCACCCATTTTGTGTCATTTCAAAGTTGTGTTAAAATTACACCACAGGCACCCGATGTTTCATGCCATTGAAATGACTGGCCTTGACGGAGAAGGAAAATTCTCTTCAACGCTTTATTAATTATGCATACGCTAGTTTGTGTATGCAATTGCGTACATTTTGATGCTGTTAAAAATCAATTTAATTGTACAATAAATGCAATACTTTAGCATACGATATACACTGTACTATTTGCATGGCTTCATGCAATTAATTTCTCGTCGCAAAATGCGTACACTGTAGGCCACATGTATTTGTGCAGGTATCTACAAACGCCGAAATATGCTTTAATTCTTAGCTCCAGATTATTAAACTGCATCGCATTGCAATCGCTAGTTTTACAAGTTGTGAAATTAAGAATTTGCTACGGCAATATGCAGCCATGTAAAAATTAAAAGAAGGGGGACTTCTCAGAGTTTCCTGCCATTTGCTGACCAACTCACATGTAAGTAACCTAGAGTATTACATTGAACTTCGGTATTAGCCAGTGCAAAACATGCCAATCTTAAAACCATATCAATGTTTCGCTTTGTTAAACCTTTCAAAGATCCTGAAGCCAGTATTCGGTAAATGAAACCTGCTAATAGAGTAATAACAAACAGTGGTATGTATTAAAAGTACCGGATTTGTAATTTGTATTACCTAAAAATTACTTGATTTTATTAGAATTTGTATGCTGTTACACACGTTCTCTTTATACTCAGTTTAATTTAACACTTTGCAAAGATAATTAACAAACAAAAACTACCCTGTTAATAAAGCTTAAATTCTCAGTTTTAAATATACATCAATTGAATAAAAAAATCTACGTTTGGGGAAATTTGTTGGTAGTGATAACGGACGAGCAGAGTGCGGATATTCTCAGAAGTGAAGATTAAGGAGGTTATATTAATAGCACGTATACTTCTGGATAAAATATATCCACGTTCATGTACATGTATTTTCTCATCAGCAGTTCGAGATAACAATTCGTCACAATTTGTTCGCGTCACATTTTTTATTCACGCATTTAAGTCATTTCGCTTTAGGTATAAAACTATTGTATTGTACAATTGAAGAATGCCTTAAAATAGTTTTCAGATCATATGATCACGAGCATGTAGAATTATGGAGCTAAATTGAAATGAATATGGACGCTACCAATAAGCAACGCTGTATTGAGTGATAATAAAGGACACACATTGCAACTGCGTCAATTTAAAGACAAATAGTGATAACAACAAACTTCAGTTTGCTTTATAATTTATTTTTTTAAAACGGTATAAAGTCTCTGAGCCACTCTTCAAACATTCAGTAGTCAAGCTTTTACTTCTTCAATTACCATTGTCAATGGACGAAGTGTGTTTATCCAGTCATGACTAATGAAAATGGTGGCGTGTTCCAAATGCAATTAGTGCTGTAGGTTGGCGCTTGAATTCCCTAAGTAGCGAACCCGCAAGTTTTCTGCTTGCCTAGCAAAACAACATTAGAAACGGTACATGTCCACAAGACTCTTATTTTCCGCACATGCAGTGTAGACTCATTTCAAGACTGCGTGTTTATTGGTGAAGAATCGATCTCGTAATTGCACTCAACCATGTCTGGACGCTCCTCTTTCCACACCTAGTAGCTTGTGCATCCACTGTGCATGATCCAGATGATTAGTTTTATCGCAATTAGTGATCCAACGATGATAAATTCCCTAATCAAGCTCTAATCATGTATAGGATAATGTGCGTTCCAGAGCTGCGAGGGAATCAAGGACGGTCATTTCGATTGCACACTTGATGACAGGGATATACTTGAGGGCTTTGGTCACTTCTTGTGTTTCAGCAGCATGAATAAAACTTCTTTTCCTAACAGTTTCAAGTGAGAGCTCCGGTTGATATTGTTTTGTAAATTTTGTCACATACACAATATCACCCACAATCATGTGCCAGCAACTCTGAATTACTTGTGAAATAATGATAACATTTTATCTGTGCGTACAGTTTGGACTTCTTTTACGCATTGGTAATGAGATTATACTAAATGAGTTTGCTTGTTAAAATAATTCTAATATACTGCATACTTATCTAAAACCAGAATGTATCTGAAAACATTTATTTACAAACAAGCATTTAACAGTCAACATTATTATTAGACAGGCGCATTTGGGGAAAAAATATTTGTTAAGATGTTAAATTTGTTAAGAATCGTCATCTCCCTAAGGTACTTGCACATCTCAGCTAGGGTGTTATTTGATAGAGGTTGAAAGAAGGTTTTCATTATATTAATTTGTAATAAATATATAGTTGTTTATCATTTAAATTAGGAAATTATTATTTGATGAAAATTAAAGTTTCTTGGTTATGAATTTCTCGTGTTGGTATTTAAAATATTGGAACTTGCCGTGCTAGTGTTTTCAGTCGGGTATTATTATGTTTCGAAGTACGTTCAGAATTTTTGACGTAAGAGAAAACTTATGCGTTTTGAGAGATGTTCATTCGTCTATTCTCCATCTGTTTCTTCCAAATGCCAGCGTTTTATTTTTACCAACGATGCACGCAGCGGCATCCAATTTGCCTCGAAGTGCTATTTTTATTTCTCGTAGCCAAAATTATTTTATTAATAAATAATTTTGGGGGATGTTTTTTTTATTTCCATCTTCCGCCTTTTGGAATTCTCGAGGCCGAATTTTTTGCACCTGTTGTTTTGATCAAATTCGGCTGCCATTTGGCAGTACAAGTCGAGTTTCGTATTTAGCTTCTCTGCATTCAGATTTCTCTTGCCCTTTTTCACGTCATTTTTAGCCATATTTCATTCCGTTAGTTGGAAATCTTGGTTTTCTTGCTCGGCTTCAATTCGTGCGATTTCTCCCCTAGTCTAAAATTTCCTCGTTTTGGCAACTCTCCATTTGTCTTTCAATGAAAACCATCTGAAGAGCACTATTTGGCTAATATGTGATATGGATCAGTGGTTTTTTCCCTCACACCCCGTGTCTCGGAAATCCACAGCAACGTATTTATTTCGTACTAATGTTGCCTAATATGGCAGTGCGTGACTAAGTAGGGCAGCCAATCCTTCGCTGCCCGGCAGAGCAGACTCGGAGTAACTATTAATCGAATTCCATTATACTTGTTTTTTCAAATGGTGGATAAATACATGTAAAATGACTGAACTTCACTTCATTTCTGTATAAATTCTCATATTGACAATTATTTTGTTCACATTCCGTTACTATAATCTGCATATTTCTTAACTACCAAGGTTGCTATTACGTATACATGTATGCATATACTGTATGCATTAGATCGAATTTGGAAGTGATTAACAGTACACTCGAACCTCACTTTATCTGCCTAGTTAAGTTCCTGGAAAGTTGGTAGCATAACGAAACCTGTTTTTACATACAAACCTATATAAATTACATAGGATTGCATAGAATAAATTACATAGGATACTTGCAAGACATTTTTGAACAGTCTGAAGAATGCTCACTGGATCACAATTAATGACCTTCGCTGAAGTTAGCTTTCAAATGAAAATTTCAAATCTGACATCCCTATTTCAATTCAACTTAGTACCCTACTATCAGTAAGTAAATACCATGTGGTATTTAACATGATATTCAGTGTAACACCATTAAAAGATGTAAAAAAGAGGTTGACCATTAGAAATTCTAGTGACCTAAACGCTTCCATAGGTCTCAAAGACCGAAGGCCGTATAATGAAGCATGGACATAAAAGAAAAAGGGCGTTATAGCGAAATGCTGAATTAAGAGCGATTGTGTAGAGAGGTATTGCTTGACCCTTCCTCATGATATGAAATTGTGAATCCGCGACTCCTGTTCCATATATTCTTCATTGAACCCATTTATCTCCTTCTTCACGTCCGTCTACCAAATCGTGGATTCCTTTTCCGGCATCACTTTAATCCCCAATTTCCTGCTGGATTTGCGGCCGGAATCGCACATCCATATGTGCGTTTTAACCCGGACCAACGGAGCTTCTTACGGCCTCCTTCCCGCCGATTTCGTGATAATCATTTCTCAGTTTTCTCTTCCTTTTTATCCCATTTGACATTTTCACCGAGCGAGCAAACACGTTTGGTAGACCGGCCAGGGTTGAAAAGAACCACTGAAACGTGTCCGTTGATGATGTCTGTGAGCTTATTTAAATAACGCCAAGATAAAAGGGGAAGACGGAAAAAAATTCAGTCTGCGGGGATGGCTGAAACGTTCGTGTGTTCGAATGGCCACTTCGGGTGCGCAAATACTTCTGGTATCGATTGTCCAATGCGAATTGTTGACCTGGCTAGTTTTACCTTGTAACAAACGAAGTCTAAAAGGAATGTCGTTCCGTTTTACGCTGCCCCGAGCATCTTTAATGGTCCCCAAGAGACAAAAGTACTGTTTGCTTTGCTTGAGGAATTGACCATCAGAACCCGAGAAGGGGGAATTTGGCCATGTTGTTGTTCTATTTCCTTCTTTTGCATTTTTGAATTCTTTTGGTATTGGTCGGTGACCAATGCTGGTTTCAGTCGATGCTTTAATGTTAGCTTAACATTGCATATGCAGTACAGGCGATCTCGATGCGGGTCACCTCGGTTCAATCGGAATCCTCGTTTTAGAAGTCGTTTATAAATTACGCTAACAAAATAACTGGAGAAGGTAGATAGATCAGAATTTCGCACATGGATTTCAACAGTGACATAACTTAAAAAATTGCGATTTACAAGAGGAGCAATTTTGTAAATTGTTTTCTCACAGAACACCATTGATTCATAAGCGACAAATAAATTGCTTAGTGTGATTCCATTTTAAGCCGGAAATTGACAAATTCTGACTTGTGTCACTGTTGAAACACGTGTGTGATTTGATGTATTCTAGAATGTTCATGCAAATGTATATGTTAAGCCAAATTTCACCTCTCTGCTATTTTAACTGAGCTGTACTTGACGTCAACATGTGTAGACAGGGGACAAAAATGGTCGTGAATGACGACTGTTTATTTAAAGTTAGGGAGGGGTCTGAAAATCGCCTACTTACATTTTTGTGACGTGATTTATGAATGGCTCAAAAATCACATCATTAAAAAGTAATCACGACTCGTTGAAAGTAAGATGAATTCGTTTTTCTCAGAAATACACACAGTGGTTGCAAAAGTGGTGCCTCGAGCACCTTATCTCATGAGGATGATGATCTGATGACGTTAATTAGCATCGTTGGGAATGATCTGTCATATTTTAATGAGCCATTAAAATTCATAAAAATATATTGCTGCTGTTTCATGTGAATGATTTTTTTTGGAGAATTGTTTAAGTAAGTATGAATTGATGATATATTTTTGTGATGTGCACGCCGCGTGGATGATAAATGAATCTAAACTCCCTTGATGGAATATTTGATCCAATTCTGTTTCTTGTGCGTTATTTCATTGCAATTTCAAGCTTGGGTAGGTCCAAGTGGTTTTGGTCCTGTGCTGTCTAAGAGGGTGAACGACTCAGATTTCCCTCTTTAAGAGGTGTATCTGCCCACTCCGTTATGCTTACTTGTCCCAGAAATTTAACTGGATGTAGTGGATGTCATTTACGTTTTATATATTTCACCTGCAAGTAATCAGGAGCACCGTTGTTGAGCGACCGTAGTCAGGGGTAACACTTTGGCCTCTATTTTGGGATGCCTTTATTAAGTCGGTTTCTACCCAAATATAAATGTTGTTGGTTTTCGTGGTTTTCCAGTTTTTTCAGCAGGTATGTTGATATATGATTTAAAGGAAATTCCCAAATCTTATCCTGTCACGTTTCCCAACGTTGTCAATTACATTGGAATATTTGGAAACTGGAATACTTCCAACATGATCCGTTAAAAGAAGATTTTTCGTAACTTCACGCAAACTATTTAAAGCATTCGAATTTTGTTAAGTCTCATTGCAAATCATAAAACATTTTTAATCATATGTCAACCACATAAGTTAAGCTGATGCTTTTTTTATGGTGACAAATTTCTATTATGATAGGATGCACCTTTTTTGGAAATATTTGATCAGAAGAAAGATAAAAAATATGCAATCTTGTAGCAATGTAAATTATTAAAAATGCATCCGTTTGGGAGCGTATACACACTCTGTAACATGCTGATTATGTGGTGCCTTGGAAAATGGTACAACTACAGTACGTACTTGTTTGGATTTGTGGGTTCTTACAAATTCTCTGTAAAAACCATGTAATCTAACCTGCATGTTATATCCACAACATCCAACCATATTACAATAACAATGATACATTTTAAAATGTTGCATTAAATTGTTTTGTGATTACAATATTTATTACAATTGATTGAGAAAAAGAATAAAGTTTTTAAGTAATTTATATTCAAAAAAAGCATTTACCAACATGACATGACAACCTACGGAATAAAACCAACGTTAATTACATAAAAACAGTTTCCACCATTTTGGAGCCGACATTGAGAGCCACTATAATTGCCACACACACAGTAACAATTTGGCTACCCCCTACCACCCCTGCGTGAGTCGTCTAATGGGTTCTTTCAATCACTTTGGAGAGGATATCCGTCTATAAAATGCGTTTTAATTAGAATATTGACAGTACAGTCAATTGACGTTAAACGACCACCACCTTTCCGCCTCTTGTCAAATTGTCACATATTACATACCCGTTAATCCTCCCCCCCTCGAGTTTGACATCATATGTTGACGCTCCCTTCGTCTCATTTCGTGGGCATAGCTTCTGATGCTTGTATTTGCAATAGAAGCAATATACCTTTGAAGTCTCAGTGCATACTGATCAGACAATTTCTTCCATTTGGTATTAACCATATCGTACATGTAAAGGAATATTGCAAAATGTGTGGCGCATGTGATTGTAATTTTTTTCGTTGTTCTGATCTCTGACTTGGTTCCTTATAAGCAGATCATGCCTTTGACGATAATCCCTCTGACGAGCATCTTTCCGAGTCCTTTTCCTCCATCCTTTATCTTTAGTCCATCTTTTAATAACAACAAGCAAGCAAATGGTTAGGGATAACGAAGCTTATTTATCTCCCATTAGTGTTATGACAGAACATAATTGAATAACTCGCTCGCTTCTTATTGGTGTAAGGGAAATTTGACACGTGCTGGTAATCGTTTCATATTATTGGGTATAATGCCCTTTGTTATTATTTACTGAGTCGGTTTCTCAGTGCCCCTCGATATGCTGCATTGACACGTTGCTCCATAAGAACAGATAAACTCCAGCTTAGCATTTGTTTGACGGAATTGTAGTGTGTGTAGCTTTTATGACCTTTCTTTCGACGAATCGTGAGTTTCCAAGAAACAACAATTACCTTTATCGAATAATGCTAAACATTTTCCATGACAATAGAAGAGTCATTAAATTGTGTTATTGAATAGAATTTAGTGCATGGTGCCGTGAAAGGTATTGAAGCGATCAAAGTTGCCAATTACCAATACATCTGATAAAAAACGGATTTGAGAGTAGATTGGCGGAATCGTGGTTTTGGTGTGGTGCTTATTTTGAAATTGACTATTAAATTGCATGCAATTGTATTTAAATGTATGTTATCTCCGTCGATGCTGTGCGCTTGTAGCTTTATAGAACTTCTGCAGAAAATTCATACACACAAATGCACAGATTATTTCTCCTAAATTTATTAGCGTTGGCCAAACTTGTTTCATCTATTTCAAAGAACTGCTTTTACTGAATTTTCTGTTGAAAAAATGTCAATTTAAATTCATGCTTGATGACGTGCTAAGGAATATTTAACTGGTTAATTGCTAAAAATATATTTCTTAAATACATAATTCAAGAACAATAATTAAAAATACATGAAATTTATAAACATGGATATAAAATTGAAGTGATTATATGTTGCTTTATTAAAATTAATGATATAATGCATTATAATGCGGTTTATGTTTTAACCCTCATTTATTCGGAAGTACACATACAAGCTCATTTCCGCCAGTGTTTATTAATTAAATATGGGATTTGTATGGCGCAAATGACAATTAACCGGTCAAAGATACATGAACAGTATCGTTGCGTTTTCGGCCTGTGGTAAAAATCATGAATGCCAGAGGAATGTCTTGTTAGAAGACTACATGTATATGGTAGCTTGACAAACGCTTGGATTAATTTATTGAAGGCATAATAAAAGTAATGCTTTTTATTACGCTAGCTGTGCTTAAATTGCAACCAGCTTTTACCGTTGTGTACGGTGGTATATTTATTAAGCAGATTGCAAATCGTAAAATTAGTCACTTTTTATTTCAAAAACCTTGTTGTTTATTGACGAAATCTTTGGAATAACACGAAGGAAGCACGTTTTTACGTCAAATTAAAATCAATATCTATTTCTTTCTTGCCTCAATACGCCCTCGCCATAAACAAGAATAGTGGAAGAAGTTGAGAAGCAAGTTTAGGAGCCACATTTATATCTGATGAATGGGTTCTGCTTCCAAGATCGCAAATAGACCGCAACACGCACCAGTGCCGCTCATTGATGCCAGTGCAGTTTCACTGCTTTGGCATAAATCCTTGTTTTCGTTGCCAATAATTTTTCTAGTAGCAATATGTTGTAAACATACAACTCCTGGAATTGCTCTAGGTTAGCTGGCAGGCCCACGTCGTTGCCCTGTGCCACCTTAAGTTTAAAAATTTGCATGTTTAAAGCTGGGTGAAATTTCAACTACTGAAGTTTTGTGTTATGGTGGGGAGCTTTCAGCTTTTAATCATGTTTTTGTTTTGAACTATCAAAAAACATTGCAGTTATAAAATTGTTCTAAACATAGTCCATGAATTTGTTTGTACATATTGTTCGTACAATTGAAATTTGTCATGAAAACGTTCGAATAGTTGTACTTTTAAAGTTGAGTCTTATGTGGTTTTAGTTTGCATGTTTTGATTTCTGCCAGCAGCTAGACTATCGCACTACAAATATGATTCTGTGTATATCCACTTGTAAGCAATGAATGCCCCACTACAGGGGGGAATAAGGCTCCCAATTTCATTTGATACAAAATAATTTAAGCTGTTGAAGTCAAGGTATTAAAGCACTGGGAGATTACATGATCTTGCAAACGTACATGTATGTCGTCGTAACCTCAGCGGTGATTTTAGAAAGAAAACTGACAGCGAAAGGGACGATCGTAATACAAATAATTACAGTGTATAATTCTATCATCCATCTTTCTGTAAATGTGCATATCAACACACTGCCTTTTGACAAAACATGTATCTAAATAATATAAATACATGCAGTTGCTGTAGCTAAAGTAAATTTACCTTTCTTTTTTGCATACACAAATAAGTTGTATTTTTTGGCTTAAAGAGCTATTTACATGTATATGACTTAACTACTGTCTGTAAAACGACAACGTGCGGTAAAGCTGTTGTTCGTAACTGGCGTTTGCACTGGACAATCCAGTAGCTGACTTCTTAATTATTTTCTTTTCACATTTCAGTTTCATTCTTGCTTCTAGGATGTTTTAGTTGCCTGTTAGCAGCGGTGTTCAGACTCTGCGGGAGATTTTCAATTTTCCAGAAATATTATTTGCATCGATTTTTAGCATGAAAAAAATGACGGGAATCCATTTGTGTATTAAATAGTTTGAAATAGTCGAGCCTACAATGTGATATCGACCGATTTGCATAAAATAATTGTACATTTGCTTTAAATATTTTTTTGATTTATGGAAAATTGGATTTCACTTCTATTAGCTTTTTTTGTCACGTGAACGGCAGCCGCCTTCCAGCATGAATTGCTTTTTTATTGCTTGTTTATTTTTTTTAAGATGGCGCTCAATCATTTTCTCCACTAACAGTCGCCCGATCGTAAGAAAGGCTTCTTTTGTGCAGAGTACTGAGACAATATTTTTTTTCCAAAATAAAAAATAACTCGAACTTTTATAGTCGCATCCGGGTACGTGTCGATTATTTTTAAGACCTACGGATCGATTGAGGTTTTTGGGATTTTGAAATTTTCTTTCACTCCTGGATCAGTGACAAAGCCGTTGCTCCTTGCAAATTATAGGTTCGCGATGTTTGATGTTCGTTGCGCAAGCATCCATTATTTTTAGTGTAAACATATAAACGGCGCAGAGATACAAACCTCAGTTTTGGGACGTTGAAAACCAATGAAATATGCAGCCAGGACTGACTTTGAAAGTTCTTGCAGTTGGCGCAAGGTGCGCATGCCAACTATTTTAATGCCTTAATGGCGTTTCACGACCCTAAAAACCTTGCAAAACGCCATTTTGTTTACATTATCTTTTGCTGACTTGACTTGCGTAGGAGATGCCTTCGAAAATATTTAAAATACGATCATATATCTTTTTAGGAGGACTTCATAACATGTTCTGTAATACTACTAACATAAAATATGGCAATGCTGTGGGTCACAATTTCTTCCTTGGTAGTGGTAGTGTTTGATTCATATACTAAGAGACTTGTGAACACACAAATTTTAAATATACACTATCTATTTTAAGCAAGTTTCTTAAGCTTAATAATATTAAAATCTTAACAGCTAATAATCAATATTGATGGCTGTTTCTGTTTTATTTTGAACGCTAGTGTTTTGAGATTACAATTAACTGTCTGTGTAGGGACGTTTCTAACCATTTGTTTGAAATGTTGTTGATTACCTTTCCGTGAGGATAAAATATACACGGTACGGTGCCGTGAACTGCATTATACTCCACGCACATCAAGCGCAGACAACAGAGGCAATAGCCCGATGAATATTTTGGGAATGATTGATACCTCTTCCGATGATGACGTCTACAAGAAGCGAACATCTACCGAAAATATTCTTTTCTCCAATTCCTTCCGTTTCCATGGCTTCCGCTTAATATACCCCGGTAAACAAGGTCCTTATTTACCTTATTTACTTCCGCCAGTTCATCGATACCACAAGCTGGCGAATCAATCCCTTAAGCGAAAGTGGATAAATATGTAATTTAATAAACCTGAACGTAATATAATTGAACTCCTTTCAATAGGGTTATTCAAAAATACATGTACACGTTCAGTAGTTCTACCCATTTACAGTATGCCACGAGCAGCTTAAAGTGACTAAGATTTGCCATCTTCAGCTAATGTGAACTAAATATACTTTTGTGAAGCATATATTTTGCGAAAGTAAAGTAGTGAAGTCTTAATCGTCAAAATATGCATGTATATTTTTTTCTAGATTGTTGATTTAGGCCGATCCTACCAAAGATTATCTTTTAATTCTTTTTATGAAATATATTTAATGCGCTTATTTAGTAAATTAGTCGCTGATTGGGGTCTTAAAACTTCAATTTACTTGATAAAAGAGACTTCATATATCCATTGCTCTTCATGTTTTACCCATTTGGAACCGCTTAACTGTAATAACCTTGCTGAAATTGTTTTTTCTCACTAGGAAGCATACAGTAGTTGTTTGTAACGACACTGTTCATTGACTTCTCCTAAAATAACTTGCCAGGATCATCATGTCCCTCCGTTACATAGTTGAGGGCGCTGACGGTGCTGTCATTGTTTTGCCGTCCCAATTTTCTTCTTGTTGTTTATTTAAGCCCGTCTTTGCTGTGCGCCATGACGGTAGATTGGTTGGGTATTGATTGAGAGCTTTAAATGAAATTTCCCAATATTTTTTCCGTCCGATTCTATCGCCTTTTTTATCTTTCAACAGCAGAGAAAATTGACGCACTTAAAAGGGGTACCTAAGAAGGAATGCGCAGGCGAACTTAATAATTAATCCCAACCATCTTGTATCCATCAGCTAAATCAGTTGAACGCGAGTATTCTAATTAGACAACATCAAAGGGAGACAAGTGGAGGGTGCTAAGTACGTGGATATATAGTCGTCCGATATAATGCAAGATCTGCACGCCAGCGTATTTGGACTGGCTAATGCATTTCCACCGCAATACGCAATTCAGACAAGTTTTTCTGTTTTGGAATCGTCCTCTGACTCTTCATTGCGCTACGAGAATTTCTTTTGAAATGTGCGGCACATTTTCCGTAAATTCGATTTGCGCAACGTCGACGTGAATTATTTACAAGTTGTGGGGGTCAACCTCTACTGCAAATGAAAGCAGCTCAAACTTTGTCCGTGAAATAAGACGAACGATATTAAGAAAAAAAATTACGTTTTTTTTTTTAAAATCTTTTTTTGGTTCAAAGATTTCCAATTAGATATGACTTTCCATATGCATGTATGTACGGAATTTGCCTATGTTGTTTCGTGGACATCTTCATTTGAGATATTTTCATTTGCAGTGCAGCATGGAGGAGATGGATTTGTAGAGTAAATCGGAAGTCGTGGAGGCGAGGTCGGTACTTGACGAACAACACACATTCAATGTTTACGTCTTGACTTTGCTGATACAGTCGAACCTCGATAACTCAACTTCCTATAAGTCAAATAATCCGCTAACTCAAACTTTTAATCAAGTCCCG